>JAMKQA010005817.1:0-25045 GCA_024699735.1 Posidonia australis
AACTCCAGTACGGGGTGGTTCACCGCGGCACTGCAGTGTGGGTGTGGTGACATGGAATCCTCACCAGCTGCTTGTGGCCAGGTCGATCGCCTGTGGCCTGGGTGATGCGACCAGTATGGATATGGAAATAATGGATTTATGTGGTTTTATGTGTGTGGACTAGTTTCTAGCCGGGTTGTGGTAAATTGTGTCTTTGGTTTTTAAATGATGTTTTGGGCTAGAAAACTAGATAAAATGATTTGTTTTCTCCAGTGTTGAGAATAAAGGTTTTGAAAGAGCATGAGATTTAAAAGAAAAGAAAAGAAAAGTTTGAAAAGCCATTCCTTTCTGAGTTTTAAGAATTGCATATAAGGATTTAAAATGATGCTTTCTGGCAAGGTTTTCTGTGTTTTTGGTGTTGTTTTTGGGACACGTATTGGGTGGCATTCTTGTCACTCACGTGTGTTTTCTTGTCCCCTTGTTTTCAGGTGCTGAGCTGTAGGAGCAGTCTTCTCTGGTGCAACTTTTCGAGCTACACTTGCCACACGCAGGTCTGGGTAGTTAGCTTTATTTATTTTAATATTGCTACTTAGTTACCTTTAATTGTGTTTGGGTAGTTCTCATACTGTTGTGTAGCACTAGGGTGTTACATAACTGCATCATCTTGGCCATCTATGTTAATGATATTCTAATAATTGATAGTGATAAGGTAAATATTGATGAGAGCAGAGAATTCCTCAAGAAGCACTTTATGACAAAAGATTTGGACAGACCCAGATACTTCTTGGAAATTGAGATTACACATGCAAAGGATGAAGTAGTCCTATCTCAAAAGAAGTATGTATCTGACTAACTACAGGAGACAAACATGCTTGACTGCAAACCTTCTAGCTCTTCGATTGAATCCAGCTTAGATTCGTAGGACACATCTTCTAAGACCTTTAAGGATGCCGAATGTTCTAGGCAACTTGTTGGGAAGCTAATCTATCTTATTGTGACTCGCCCAAACATCACATTTACAATTGAACTAGTCAATCAATTTATGCATCAACCAAAGGTGATACATTGGAAAGCATCTCTACAAATTCTGTCCTACTTGAAGAATACTCCTTGTAGAGACCTACACTACAAGCATCATGATCATCTTGATGTCACTGATATGTTAGGGATTGAGGAGATAAGAAATCTACTTTTGGATATTACAAGTTGGTAGGAGACAACTTGGTTACTTGGAAAAACAAAAGGCAAAATATTGTATTCAAATCCAACGTTGAGGCAGAACATAGAACTATAACACATACAACGTGTGGGATGATGTGAATTAGATCCTTTCTGACTGAGATTAGTTTTCCTCTTAAAGGACTCATGCCTATGTATGAAATGATGTAGATTAGATCCTTTTTGACAACCAAGTTGCTATCTACATAGTCAACAATCTTGTGTTCCATGAAAAAATAAAATATATTTAAGTAGATTGTCACTTTGTCAGGAATACAGCATTGAATGACTTAATCACTATTCCTTTTACTTTTTCGTCTACTTAACTTGCAGATGTATTTACTAAAGTTATGTCTATAAGTCATTATCAATCTCTTTGTACCAAACTAAACAATAAATTTGTATGCTCAACTTAAGAAATAGTGTTAAAAGTAATTAACATATGATTTAGTGATATGTGATTATACGGATATCCATTTATGTTAGGTAGATATCCTAAATCACCGTATATATGTAATCAGGCTAGATAGTGTTAAAAGTTATTAATATATGATTTAGTGATATGTGATTATACGGATATCCATTTATGTTAGGTGGATATCCTAAATCACCGTATATATGTAATCAAGCTATAGTAATAATATATCTCTCGCGTTTTTTCCTCTCTTTCAACAGGGTTTTAGTCTACTTTACTAAAATGATTCTCAGGGATCCAGACTTTCACATGAAATACTTGAATATCAAGTGCAACTGTCACTAACTCCAACTGATCTATATCTGAATCTTTTGCTCTATCTTTCCACTTTTCCATGATTTTAGCATTGGAACATCCCTCTTCTTCCATGACCTTATAAAAAAGAATGATTCATGGTTAAAATAAAAGGAGATGGATGCTATGTTTGTCCAATACAGACTTGCATCTTACCTACATCTGGCTGAAGTGTCTTTGAATGGCTGGGCCCAACCAGTATGTCTGTGACACCAGTCATTTGGAAGGACATGTAGGCATTGAAGTAGTATGGAGCAAACATAACGACAGAATCCCCAGCATCACATAGCATAAGCACAAGATTTACAAATCCCTGATAATAAAATTTGCTACATCAGGTAGGGGAAAATCAAATGATACTAATTAAAACATAGACGTACGTAGTAATAGCCTTGGAATATAAGTTTTATAATTAAGCTACAAATGTGCTTATCAGAGAGAATCCTATCTCGTAGCAATAATAATAGTCTAGTATAATTATGCTGAAAGAATAAAACATTCAACTTTCAGAACAATATCTATATTTTTCCAAACGTGAACTCCAAAATAAATATAAATCACCTGATTTGCACCAGCTGTGACCATAACTGAAGACTTGCTTAATTTATTTTCAAGACGTAGCTGCAATAGAGGAAAAAGATATACAAAACAAGTTAAAAATGTCATAGGGATAGCTATATATTATCAAGAGATTATTGCAAGATGGATTGCATTCAAGAGTCACAGGTTAAGAGTGTTAGTGGTGTATATATATTAGGGTCTAGTTTTAGATTTATGGTTTGTTAGAAGTGGAAAATAATAAGGAAAATATCCATTCTATAGTTTCTGTGTAGGTACATATATATAAGATATATCGGATACCTTAGACTGAATACATATCCAATAATCTGATTATCCATGATACTCAACCCACACATACATATATATCTCTAACACTCCCTCTCAAGTTGGAACATACATATCAATCATGCCCAGCTTGTTACACAAAGACTTGAAAACGCCAACACTTAATCTTTTTGTGAAGATATCAACTAACTGCTATGATAACTGAGTGTAAGATATAAACACAACTCCTTTTATAACTAGATCTCTCACATAATGATAATCAACCTCTATGTGCTCTGTGTGCTCATGAAAGATGAAATTATTTGTAATAAAAATGATCGTCTGATTATCACAATGCATCGACATAGGCTACTCATCACTGAAACCAAGCTCCACCACGAGTACAATCTAAACCATCTCACAAGCAATCTGAACCTTAGATCTATAATCTACTTCAACATTGGATCTTGATACAACATTCTGTTTCTTGCTACGCCGAGTAATAAAGTTCCTCCTACATACATAAGTACAGAAACCAGATGTTAATTTCCTTTCCCCTCAATCTCCCGCATATCCTGATTCTAAGTAAGCCATGATCTTCACATGACCATTTCTTCAGTACACTAGGCCTCTGCCTGAAGCACCTTTGACATAAGATAGAACACGCAAAGCTCTAATCCAGTGTACTCTCCTAGGCTCATGTATAAATTGACTCAATAGACTACTATATATGAAATATCTAGCTGAGTCACTATCAAATATATAAACTTTACAATCAATCGTTTGTACTGATTGGGATCCTCTAATAAACCTGAATTAGTGTCCCAGAAGACCGATATCTGCTCAATCAGAGTACCATCTGACTTGCAACCCAGAAAGCCTGTTTCCTATAAAAGACCTAGAACATACTTCCTCTAGGACAATGACATCTTCACATTTACATAGGTAAACTTAATACCAAGAAAGTACAACAACTTTCTCATATCTTTAGTGACAAAATGAACCTTAAGATGTTCTTTAATGTCTGCAATCCCCTTTTCATCACTATCTGTTACTAAAATATCATCCACATATGCTGTCAGAAGAACACATCCACAGGTTGTTTTTCTATAGAACACCAAGTGATCAATAGCACAGCTCTAAAAACCACCAATATTAGCCACTTCACTGAATTTCTCAAACCATACTTGAGAACTCTGTTTTAGGCCATAAATTACGTTCTTCAATCTGTATACTTTATCCACCCTCTGAGCAATATAACCTAAAGGTTGCTCTATAAGTACAAACTCAGTCAGATCACCATATAAGAAAGTATTTTTTACATCTAACTAGCATAAATTCCAAGAGTTGTTAAGAGCAAGAGACAATATAACTTTTATGGAATTGACACGAGCGACTAGAAAGAATGTCTCGACATAATCAATACCATATGTCTGAGTGAACCCACGAGCAACCAATTTAACTTTGTATCTGTCTATGCTTCTGTCAACTTTGTACTTGATAGTGTAGACTCATCTACAGGTAACCACTATAGCTCTAACAGTGTAGGTCATCAACTCCCAAGTGTCATGAGTAATCAAAGCAGTAATCTCCTCATCCATTACAACCATAGAATCAAATGTCCGGGCCGACACGTATCGGTGAAATATCGTCGACACGTATCGGTGGCTGAAGGGAGGGAAACGACA
The DNA here is from genome assembly GCA_024699735.1 of Posidonia australis. NCBI lineage: Eukaryota > Viridiplantae > Streptophyta > Magnoliopsida > Alismatales > Posidoniaceae > Posidonia > Posidonia australis. Next base: position 4,480 of record JAMKQA010005817.1, read on the forward strand.
TATTAGGGTATGTCGCGACTTACCTCTTGTCGAACGATACTTCCATCAGTGTCTTAACATCGTTGTATGTTAGTGGATGTTTGGGTTTTTTTTGCCGTCTAACTTCACGTGTCGACCGATACACCTTCGCCAGAAGCCGACACGGACGCCATAACTTTAAAAGCCACTTGACTTCCTTCGATCGCATCGCCTACGCCTTCTCTGATTCTCCCATCTCCTCTCCTCCTCCTTTCCAAAGGTCGTCCAACCAACTTCAGTGCCATCCGCCCTCGCCTACGTCGTCCACCTTCGTCGTCAAGCTTCTCTTGCCTTCCTCCGTCGTCCGCCTTCGTCGTCTAGCGCCGTCCACCTTGGTCGTTCAGTGTCATCCGCCCACCTGCCGTCGAGCTTCTCCTACGTCATCCGTCGATCTGCAGTCCTTGCTCCGCTGACTGTCGATCGCCAACCCCTTCTCCTGCTTCGTCACGCGCGAGTCTCGAGCCCAAGGTTCCTAGCCTCATTATATCATTTACATGTTATTAATAATAGTTATTAACTTATGTTATGTTATTAAATTATATTATGTTATAAAAATGTTATGTTATGTTATGTTATGTTATGTTATTAATAATTCATATGTAAAATTTTGTTTGTTATTTTATAAGTTATAACTCATGTAATTATATATAGAGTTGTGTTTGTTATTTTAAATTTTCTTTTATAATTTTTCAGTATTTACTCCTCAAGTTTAAAAAATAATGTTTATTTCAATTTTATAAAATCAATAATAACTTGATATTTTACATCTTTTGTAATGTTATTTCTTTTGTTTATTTCAATTTTATAAAATTAGTAATAACTTGATATTTTATCAAAGTTCTTTTGTAATATTATTTCTTTTGTTATTTTAAATCTTGATGTTAATAACTAATAATAGTTATCAGTTATTAAGTTATGAGTTACTAAGATAAGTTATTAAGTTATTATATAATTCATGTTATTATATGTTATTAATAATAGTTATTAACTTATGTTATGTTATGTTATTAAATTATGTTATGTTATAAAAATATTATGTTATGTTATTAATAATTCATGTGTAAAATTTTGTTTGTTATTTTATAAGTTATAACTCATGTAATTATATACAGAGTTGTGTTTGTTATTTTAAATTTTCTTTTGTAATTTTTCAGTAGTTACTCTTCAAGTTTAAAAAATAATGTTTATTTCAATTTTATAAAATCAATAATAACTGGATATTTTATCAGAGTTCTTTTGTAATGTTATTTCTTTTGTTATTTTAAATCTTGATGTTAATAACTTGATATATGATTATATAAATTAGTAATTCTTTATGATTTTTAAAAAAATCAGAATATTTCATAATTAATTAAAAATTAGGAAAAATTGAAAAACAAAATCAAGAACGATTGTGAAAACCACTAAAATATGTAGAAAATCAGAGAATATTTGAATATATTATTTCATTAAATTAATAACAATATCGGTTCATTTTCAGCCTTCATAATGTCAAATTCCTCAGGATCTGAAAGTAGTGGAGGTCGTAATAATGTTGGGGCAGTTAAATTAGAAGATCTTGATTGGTTGCATGGATATCTTATTGATAACGATAGACAAAAAACACAATACAAGTATTGTGACAAGCAAATGAAGAGTAGAGGAATAACAAGGTTAAAACAACATTTTGTTGGTACATACAGTAATGTAGCTTAATGTAAATCGTATCCATCTGTAGTTTCTGCTCAAACGAGAGACCTATTAAATAACACTAAAGCAAAGAAAAGTGAAAAGAAGAGAAGAAAAGAAAGGTTCAACAAAATTCTCTTCAATGAGGATACTTCTGGTGCTATTCCCATATTAAATTCAGATGATGATACGATTTATCCTGTAGACTGTAACACTTTCAAAGATAGAGAAATGTATAGAAGATCAGTAATGAAATCTAGAAATGAAGAATGACAGAGAACAAATTGAAAGATTTCATAAGACAGGTGGTACCCAAACTTACAAGAAAAGTGACAGTGGCATGACACAAAAGGATAAAGGTAAAAGCATTACTGGAATGTTCAGGCCATATAGTAAAAGATACGACAATCCAAACGCAGCTACAGCTAGAAAAGAAGCCTCAAAACAGAAGACAATTAAAGACATGTTTTGAAATGCTAGGGGAAAAAATTGGTCAAACTGTAGCAAAATATATATTCTTCAATGCTATCCCTGTAAAAACAACAAAGAGACTTTATCGACAACATATGCTTGATGTTGCAGTAAAAGAAGGTGTAGGAGTAAAGACACCAACTGAGTATAAGATCATGAACAAATATCTTAAAGTAGAGAATGAAGAATTAGAAACTTACATTAATAGCTTGAAACGGCAATGGCCAGTCTATGGGATGACTATCATGTGTGATGGTTGAACAAATACCATAAGGAAACAGATCATCAACTTCATGGTTTATTGTAATGGTTGTACAATTTTCTTGAAGTCTATTGATGCTTCTAATATTGTCAGAGATTACAAGTACATATATAAGTAAATGGAAGAAATCATTAAACAAGTGAGAATAACAAATGTGGTGCAGATTATGACTGATAATAGAAATAACTTTAAAAAGACTGGTTCTAGGATTATGAGAAAGTATGACATATATTGGACACCATATGCAGTTCATTGTATTGATTTAATACTTAAGGACTTTGGGAAGACTAAATTGGTGGAAAAAATAGTGAGAGATACAAAAGTTATAACAAATTTCATTTACAACCACTCTTTTTTACTAACTTTAATGAAGTCACCCGAGTGATGTGATGGTGATTTGATTCGATTCGTCCAAGACTCACCAGATTTGCAACAAATTATATTACTCTCCAAAGTATGATTGATCGAAGAAATGGACTGAAGTATATGTTCAATTTACCACAGTCGTACAAATACCACGAGAGTGAAAGTCCAATTGGTAGGAAAGTAAATTTAATTATAAATAATGTACATTCTTGAAAAAATTGTCGAAAGGTTGTACATATTATGACACCAGTTTCAAAGATCCTTCGATTAGTGAATGTTGATAAGAAGCCTACCATGGGTTTATTATATGTGGCAATAAAATTGATGAAGGATGCTTTGACTGTTGCAGCATATAAATCATCTAAGATATATCTCAAAATTATAGATGACAGATGGTCTAACATGCTACTTCATCCTCTACATGAAGCTGGTAAGCAATTTAACATGAACATTCATAATTTTCATCATTATATTTCATTTATTACAAAATTATTTGCTTAATAAGTTTTTTTATTAATGTAACATATTATTTGAATCCACGGTTCCAATACAATCATCAACTTGGTAGTCGTACTGATTTATTAACATCTGTTAGAAATATGATCAAAAAATTGGAGCCTAATGTCAATATCCAAGTACAAACTCTCAATGAAATGAAATACTTTCGAGATAAGCTCAAGTCATTTGGAGAGCCTCATACAATACGTTCTCGTGATACAATGACTCCAAGTAATATTTTTAATATCGTTTCTTTTATTTCATAATATTATTCCATAATATAGTTAACAAATAAATATCATATTTCACGTGAATGATGGATGTTAAATGGAACAGATGAACCAAATGCTCAATATCTGAGGAATATTACTGTAAAGGTTTTATCTCAAATGGCAACAACATCTGATTGTAAACGAAATTAGAGTATATTCAACCTTATTCATACAAAGAGAAGAAACAAATTAAGCACTGTAAGATTGAATGACTTGGTATTTGTGTATTATAACATGCAGCTAAGAATAAAACACATTAAAGAGGGAAAAGAAAAAAATTATATAGACACAATAGATCTTGCATATATTTATAACGAAGACGAAGAAAATAATCCCATACTTTAGTGGTTGCAAAAAAATGGAGAACTAGTTCTAGATGATGAAGAAGGTAGACCAGCTTCTAAAATTGCTAGTGAAATGAGCATTGATATAGAGGAATATATGAGTTCATTAAAACGCTCTCATAGACATACTCCAGGCTTAGGAGTTGACAGTAGTACTGATGATGATGATGGCATACAACCACCAGACGACGATGATGGTCGCATTAAAGATGTAACCCCACCTGCAACAGAAGAGCCACAAGAAGATAAAGAGACACAAAGGCCACTTAGCCCATTTACAGGGGAGGATGCCTTCACACATGCTACACAAAATAAGGATCACGAAAGCCGTTAGAAATTCATTATCGACGACAGAATCGTCGTGATAAACAACTAGATGAAGATTCTTGGAGCAGTCGTACAAGAAGATCTTTGTTAGACTCACTGAACTCTTTAAGTATTCATGATTCTAGAGATCCTTATGATTATAGTTCTTATGAAGGTGGTTCTGTTGACCCAACAGACTATAACACTCAAAGCGATTGGACAAGAACAACATCTTCTTATGCTCCAAGCGAACAAACTAGATGAAATATGGATTCATTATTTCATTATGTACCTCTTTGGACACAATATGAAGAGCAACTACCTGAATGTCCTCCAAGTCATTTTTATATCCCTCGACAGCCTCAACCAGTATATATAATTTCTCAATATCCACCAATGAGATTCTTAATACAACTGTCAATATTACAATACCACTACTTCATCAATGAATATCAGATATATTATAAACATATGTCTTGGAACAATTACGTATTCTAGAGCGAGTCTCAAATTAAGCAACAAATTCATCGAGAACACAATATGACTAATATATAAGAAGAATATTTTGATCAACCAAGGCATTCTTCATGGTATTAAGCATATATAAGGTAACTTTTTTAAATCTTTTTGTTTTTAAACATTTATTAAGCATTTTTATATATTATTTATACTTCAGGATATTCCTATTAGGTTTATCTACTGTATTTTCATATGATGCATATCGAGAAAGTTGATCTAAATAGTCTAAGATGTAGATTATTACTTACTTTAGCTTATTCAAGAGTTTCAAATCCAAATTTAAAGTTTTTGACCATTTCCATGGACTTCCGTAAATTTACCGCGTTTCCATCGACATTTCCACCAATGTCCGACATATTTCCTATTTTTGTCGAACCGAAGTCCAACATGAAACTGACGTTTGATTCTATGATTGCAGCCTTTCAATGAGAAAGTGATAATGCCTCATGATAATTCCTGATAATAGACTCAACAGAAAGGGACAAAATAAAGCTACCAAGACAAGGATAAAGAGAATCATATGACACATAATTTAAAATAGAATGAGCAGTGAAAAAACGGATACCTTTACGAAAGACAATAAGAAGATCAGAAGAGCTGGAAGGTAGATTTACATCTGCAGAGGAGATCGATTCAATCGTGAGAGGCACTGATATATGTTGTTGTTAGTAGTACACCTGCAAATGACAAGAGACATTCGTAGGCACATTTGAAATCCCTAGTAAGTCTATATCCTGAGGCATGGAAGGGGGATAGACTCAACAAGAGGTGTAAACTCATTAAAGTAGCACATGGATTCAAAAAACGTGATATCAGCTAATATATAATATCATCGAGTAAGAAAATGAAAACAACGATAATCCATTTATGTTCTAAAATATCCCATAACGATACACTTGATAGATCTAGGAGACAGTTTATCCAGACCAAAAGAGAGGTCTTGAACAAAAGCCACGCCTAAAAACAAGAGGAGTTAAGGAAAATAAGATTGTCTCATGTTTAAGACAGTGAAGTAGGACCTCACCCCTAAGAGGAGCAGAAGGCATCCGATTGATGAAGTAAGTAGCAGTGAGGACAGCCTCAAACCACAGATATGTAGGAACACGCATAATAAAGCATAATAATACAAGTAACGTCCAATATATGTCTATGCTTACGCTCAACAACCCTAAGTTGTTGTGAGGTGTGGAAACACAAGGTCTAATGTATAATCCTTAATAAAGCACAATAAAATGCAACTTTGGATTGAACAAATTCAAGAACATTATCAGTGCGTAAATATTTTAGAGAAATATCAAAGTGATTTTTTATTTCTATAAGAAAAATTTTGAGAACATCATAGATATGACCACGATCTTTAAATAAATATATCTAAGACACTCTTGAGAAATCATCAATAAAAACTATATAATGTCAATAACTAGGCACTGATGGAACTTTAGACGGACCTCAGACATCATAATGAACTAACTTAAACAGAATAGAACTTGATACAAGATGCAAATGTCTAGAAGAAGTACGATGGTACTTACCTAACTGACACGATTAACAATCAAAATGGGAAACAGAACACCAAGGTAAAGTTTACCGTAACTTCTAGTGAAATGAATGACCTAACCAGGTGTGTCACAAGGAAGAAGGTTCAGATGTGGATACCACAGATGTTAATCCTCAAGGTATATCATCACTAACCAGTAGATAAACACCATTTCCTCATTCACAGCTTAAATCAATCCTCCTCTTCGTATGTAAATCCTAAAAAGTGCACTGAAAAAGGAAAAAAATGGCATAACAACGTAATTATTTTGTAATGACACTAATTGACAAAAAAATTAACGATGAAATCAAGTATAAAAAAGACATTTTCAAGAGAAACTTATGAAAAGACTTGCACAACCTCTTCATCTAAGACAAGACAAGACCAACCATTGGCGATTACTACAGATAGAATATCAAAAAACTAAGACAAACGAGTACATAAATTTTTTGTACCTGAGATATAAAAGGAGACACCAAAATCAATAATTCAGGAGGAGTCCTTAGATACAAGGAGAGTACTAGTACCTGAGGAGATAACTTGTCTAGCAAAGACGACGGAGTCAGTGACCTTTAGCTGTAAGAGCCACTCATAGTCAACCTGAGACATAGTAAAAGTCTGCTCGTCGTTGGTCGAAGCCACAGGTAGTGACTCTGTACTAACATGTGTTGTCGATGATCTGCCAATCAGATTCCAACATTAATCTACTCAATGTCCCAATCGTCCACAGTATAAGCATTTTGGACGTCCTCCACTATCTAACTGACCACAACCACCGCCTTTGTGACTGCCACGTCTACATCCCTTCATGGCTACCATAACTAATGATTCTAAAGCCGAAATAGAAGTTCCTGTAGAAATCCATAATACTTTAGTAAAAGCAATCTGTAAATCAAAAACACTATTAGCACCCAAAATCTATCCTCGAATCTGTGAATTAATATTAGAATTCAAACTGAATAGATAGATAACCACTGTAAATTCTTTGTAATATCTCTTCATCTTACTGACATCGTCAGTAAAAGATTGATACATCTCAAGTTCATCGAGCAGTGCACGTAAAAGGGTAAACTGCTCCTGTACAGTTTATTCACCTTAACGAAGTGTGAACAACTACTCATAAACTTCAAAAATCCAAGAGATGTTCTTATGGTGACCATACGTAAGTCAATATGAATCCCAAATTTTCTTGGCTAGCCTCAATAACATAACACCACATGCAAGTAAAGGTTCCATACTGTTTCTAAGTCATGTCACAATGATTATAGGCAGCATCTTTACTGTCGGAGGAGGCTGTGTAAGGTACTTTAACTTCCAATGTACAGCTATGAAGGTCTTAAAACTTTGTGACCCGAGAAGATAATTGGTGCCATTTAATTTCTCAGATGTGCCATTGAGATACTTAACCAACGACTCCCAAGAAGTCATGTTAGAATGAAGAAAACACAACACATAAAAGGTGAACTTGATTGCTTACCAGCACGTGTGGATATAACGTATCCACACACAAACGGATATGACGTGTGGATATACCGCCATCTGGTGCCTCAGGAAAGGACGACGACTGCTTGGAAAGCTCCGACGACTGGACTGGAAGGGCCAGTAGGGAGATCCAGTGGTGCTGTGACCATTGCCTGGAAGATCCTAAACTAAATGGATATCCAATAATTTGATTACCCATGATATTCAACCTTTCAAGGGCATCGACAATCCCAATGAGGCCTTCTAGGCCCCTTGGCACCCCCAAGCAGGCCTTCTAAGGCCATCAATCCTTGTCTAGGCCTTCAAGACCTGTCGACAAGGGCATTCAGACCTGGAAGGTCTATCAATTACCATGTCACAAGCCTTTTACAAGTTAAATGCATGTTTGTATGTAGATACATGATATCTACACATGTTTGTGCCTCTGAACTACGTGTTTGTGTTATCGAACAGTGTTTGTGCAATTTTCATACTCTTTCTACGTGTTTGTGTAGTTTTTTAGACCCTATTCCAGTTTGTGACCAATCAGATAATGTTTTTTTGTCCAATCGCCATGGTATCTCACAAATCATTGGTGAAAAACCTTAGTAACACCACAGAGAAACTCAACAGGAAAAACTAACTGTTATGGGCACAGAGTTTTGAGATTTTTATTGTCGCTCATAGAAAAATCAGACATCTCACTCAAACGCCTCCAGATTCAAAAGATTCTACGTATGAGGATTGGTATGCAAATGATGCAATAATTGTCTCCTAGTTAGTCTCAAGCATGGAACCGAGTATTGCACGTGAAATCATGATGTTGCGCCTTGCAAAGAAAATATGAGACACACTGAAAATCACATTAGACATGAGAAGAATATCTCCAAGGTATTCGAGGTATATAAGCAAATGTTCTCTCTTCGATAGGACGACAAATTTATGTAGGAGCATTTCATTACCCTTCGCAGCTTGCAAGATGAATTTGATATATACCAATCTCTGATAACAACAGATATCACAAAGATGAGACAATATCGAAAGGAGTTAATAGTGACAGCATATCTCTCGAGTCTCAATCCAAACTCTTAGATCCGTGGACAAATTATGGGTACTGAGGTTCTTCCAGATCTCCAGAGCACCTTTTACAGTGTCCTTCAGACTTCTACAACAACACCACCTTCTATTACACATCAATCTGCTATAGTTGCATACTTACATCCTCCTCACATGATCGTGGATCTGGAGGACGAGGGGATCGAGACGGAATCTGTTGTTAGTACTGTAAACATCTAGGTCCTCGTTTTGAAAAGTCTTGAGACAAGTTTAGCAAGTCACAGTGGGTGAATACCACTACTACTGGATCATCTCCTATGACAGCTACTACCTCTTCTCCTATAAATAAAACTGTTACCATATCTCAAGCTGACTACACGTGGTTTCTACAGCTACAGGTCACTGATTCCTATGCTACAGTAACTTATGCTTCTCATTCAAATACAAAGCATTATAATTACTTCTAGGAACAGTTCCTAGATCATAGACTCTGGAGCTTCCTCTCACATGTCAATATACGAGACCTTTTCACCCATTTGTCTAGCCTTTCCAATATCCCCTATATAATGATTGTCAATGCCCGTTCATGTTCTATTTCTAACGAAGGGGCTGTTCAAGTCGATTCTTAGATCAAACTAGACAATGTTCTTTATGCACCTAATTTTCTAATAAATTTATTATCTATTAATGTCATTATCATTCAATTAATGTACTTTATGACCTTCTTTCTCTTTCATTTTACCTTTCTGGATTTGTAGAAAGAGAAGAGAACTGATTTGAACCATAAACGTGGAGATAGCGTATACCTACTTGTTCAGGATGAAATTCCCCGTAGACTAATGGCATTTATGTCTACGTCAAAGCTATCTGTCTTGTGACGTTATCATCTGAATCATCCATCACGTCAAAAACTCCAACAAACTCTTCTATGGATTTCAATATCACCCTTTGATTATGAGTCCTGTCAACTGGATAAACATCATCATGTTACCTTCAAACGTCAATGATTAGTGTCAAGTCAGAGTTTATTTGATTTGATTCATTATGATGTTTGAGGTCCAAGTCATGTTTAGTCAGTGTTAAATCATAAATATTACATTATTTTTATTAATGACTACTCGTGTACCTCAATGGTCAGTGTCATATCATAAATATTACATTATTTTTATTGATAACTACTCTCGTACGTCATAGGCGTACTTGTTGAAAGATCATCTTTATGTTATGTCTACAATGCAATAGTTTCTAGTAAAAATAAAAAATCAATTATCTATTATTCTAAAATGTTTGTGAACTAACAATACACTAAAATTTGTTCAAAAAGATTTTCAATGTCTTTGTACATCATTAAAAATAATACATCAGATAACATGTCCACATACTTCACAACAAAATGATATAACAGAAAGAAAACATCAACATATCTTATATGTTGCCCATATCATTATATTAAAAATATCAAAATACTTGTGGTCTTATGTTGTTCTCACTTACATCTCTTCTAATAAATAAGATGCCATCCTCACCCTTAAGTGGTGAAATACCTCTCAAATGACTCTGTCCTAACTCTGAAAGATTCTCCTTGCCATTATAGGTATTTAGGTGTGTCATCTTTGTACAAGATCTATCTCTTGGGTCTATCATATGTGTCTTTATTGGATACACTCGCACACAAAAAAGATATCATTACTTCCATCCTCCACTAAAAGATTTTATGTGTCTGCTAACATCACCTTCTTTAAGTCTTAGACATATTTTGAATCGAGTGAGATCCAACTAGAAGGTGAGAAGAAATGCATATCCATTGTCTTTCCATTGGAAATCATAACAAAGCTACCCAAGAACTATCAGGAAGTCATTCAAGTACTACATTGAAAAACTATCATAGATGTGGAAATAAAAGTGTTGCAATCATGTGGTACATGAAAATTTGCGACCTATCCTGTAAGGATAAGCATAGTTACTTGCACATGAGTGTACACCATGAAGTACAAACTAAACGGCTTACTAGATCGCTACAAGGTTCGTTTAGTGGCTTGTGATTTTTCACAGACATATAAGGTTGACTATATTGAGACTTTTTAACCTGTAGTTCGTCTTAATTTCATTAGAGTACAACTGTCTATGATAATTAATCAGTTATGAGAACTATCTCAGATGAACATCAAGAATACTTTCCTGTATGACGACTTGACAGAGTAAGTCTTTATGGAGCAACTTCCAAAGTATTTTACTCAAAAGGAGAATAAAGTCTGCATGCTCTAGAAGGTTATTTATGGACTCAAACCACAGGCATGGTTCGAGAAGTTCAGTAGAGTAATGCCAGATGGTGGTTTTCCTAGATGTATTGTAAACCATTCAGTCTTCCACAGAAAGACAAGTGATGATTGCGTTGTTCTTGTTGTGTATGTTGATGATATTTTGTTAACATGGAGTGATACTGAAGCCATATCTGATACCAAGGAGTACCTGAGAAAACATTTCATTATCAAAGACATGAGCAAGCCTAAATATTTTTCTAAGCATTGAGTTTACTTATTCTAAAGGAAGGATGTCTTTGTCATAGAGAAAATATACACTAAACTTATTACAGAAGACAAGTCTCTTGGATTATAAACCTGACAGCACACTTGTAAAGCCTAGTCCCTCCTTCTGGGACAGTACCTTAGAGTTTCTAGAGGACCTTAGACAGTACAAACGTTCTGATAGGAAAGTTGATTTATTTGATAATCATAAGGCCAGACATAGCTTATACGACTAGCCTTCTTAATCAATTTATGTATGAGCTGAGATTAGTTCATTGGCAGAAAACACTTCGAGTACTCCCCTATTTCAAGGGTGTTCAGGGAAAGACCTGATTTACAGAAGACATAGTCATTTGTAGATTAAAACTAATTCCAAGAAGTCTATCTTGGATTTTTGTACATATGTTGTGGGGAAACCTCGTTACATAACGAATAAGAAACAAAACGTAGTATCTAGGTCTAGTGTTAAGGTAGAGTATCGCTCTATGACTCAGATGAGATGATGTAGCTTAGATCTTTCTTGAGCGAACTTAGTGTCATCGTTTAGACTCCTATGGCCATGCATTTTGACTACCAAGTTGCGATCTTTATAGTCAATAATCCTACTTTTCATGAGCGAACCAAACATATTTAGGTACAATGCCACTTTATTCGTAACATGGTAATGAGAAGTAATCTCTACACCCTATATACAGTCCTTGAACTAACACACAGATAAAATCACTAAGGGCTTGGGCAATGGAGTTTTTGGAATTCTTTGTACTAAGTTGGACATGATTGACATATGTGCTTCAGCTTGAGGAATGTTAGTGGTATATATATTAGAGTCTAGTTTTAGATTTATGGGTAAATAAATATCTATTTATGTTAAGGTATCTAATACTCAACTATATACATGTATCCAGTTTATCCATCAATAATACAAGATCATTATCCACATTAACAAAGAAAACAAGCAGTACTGCACCATTTCGTACTTTATTAAGTGTACTAATAGAGAAACAAAAAACTTTCAGGAAAAAAAAAGGAGAAACAAAACAACAATTAAATCTATGAGAGAAGTGGGGATTTGAACAACCAGTATGTTTCCTGCTTCCTTTTACTTTTGGTATCTAGAAAAACGTCTGCATTTTCTCTTTCAGTGAAATTTATATTGCCTTTAAAATACAGAAATATTTCTGCTCCTCAGTATCATCTACTAGTTTCAGTTAAGTATAATGACTTGACATGGAGAAACAAACATAAGAGGAAATATGTAGGAACAGTTTCTCCATTGTCTTCCTTGGCAGAAATTCAGAGAATGCCTCTTCGAGAAAGTTCCAGCTTCCAAATAACAGGTGCTTTAGGAGCATCTTATATGCAAATAGAAGAGACAAACACCAATGCATCATAATTCTGATTTAAAACTTCAGGCTTGAATTTGTCTAATGCAGTTTAATATTTTAAAGTTGAACTGTCATACTATGATGCATAAAAATAACTTGAACAGATGGTATAATGCCTGGTAAGGAAAGGGTTTAGCTTGTCAAACTTCAGGTTCAAGGAAATATACCTTTTCAAGCAATGCCTGCCTGAGTTCTGGAAGACCATCATCACCACCATAACGACTAATAGAAGGTTCCCATACGAGTTGCTTAACCTTGTCCAGAGCTGGTTCAGGTGGTTGCCAATAAACAACACCCTGCATGAAAGCAGATAAAATTAACTATTGCCGAGAGATGAAAATGATTTGTCAGAGGTCGGCGAACTATCACGTGAAAAAAAAAAGATGCATATGAAAGATCAGAAATAAATGATAAAATATTAAAAAATAAAGGTCAAAAAATGTGGCCTCGAACAGCAAACAAGCACAATGAAACATGAGGAGCACCTGACAAGTACGTAAGTACATAACATGTTCTTCTAATATGCACTCTTGCATTCACCAATTGAACATTACCAGAAACTCCAATTTAATACACTCAGTTCTTTTCTTTCTTGTCTATTACTATGAAATGTCATACAAGTTTATGGAGTCCCCTATCCTAACTAAAATTAAATTATCATGCAATTAACTGGTTCACTCCTTGAAAGTTAAATCCTCCATAGTTCTATATGAACCTTATAGTTGTATTATGCATATCACCTTAATAACCTACCTTAGTTGAGCATACCAAAATATAGAGATCATAAACACACAAACTTTCGGAGAGAAAAGCAATCAGAGTGGACTTTGCATGGTCCTTGTAGAAAATTTTAAGAAACATTTCAACTGCCGAAAAATGGTGAGATTTGGAAGGAAAGTGAGGATCACTCGAAATCATTTTCCATAGCATGTAAATTATTTTTGTGACATCCACAATTCACTTCTTAAAGTATCCAAACAATGTAAACAACAGGTAGCAAATGGAATAGGAGAAAAGAGAAATACACTACGAATATGAACTTTACGTTGAACAAACCTGTGCAAGTGAGGCGACATCCCCTGTTGCCCCACGGATCAGCTCCTGTATCTGCACAAACAATCCAATTACTATCCATACGAATCCCAACAGCCCTCAAACATAAACAAGAATGAGCTAGAAACTGCAACTAAAAACAGAAACAGATTCACATACAGATACATCCACTCGTAACTCGCATATAAAAGCAAACTCGAAACTTGTGCAGCTATTCACCTTAAATTACGCCCAACTAAGATACGAGAAGCATTAACGACAACGCCAAACTAGTAACAGATGGCAATATAACACTCAAAGCTCCGAAGTTTCCCATCAACTCACCTCAAATTACACTCAACGGAAGCAGAAAAGCCATTAAGAACAATAGGTTTACAAAAAGTGCCACCAAAAAAACCAAGAGAGCAAGCAAAGTTCCAAACTTTCCCAGCTACTTATCTCACATTACACATAGCTAAGATAAGAAAAGTCATTAAGATCAAAAAGTCGTTTCAAAAACAGCAAGATTTGAATCAAAGTTCTAAACTTCCCGGCTTAAAAATCACCCTAGTCCTTGCGTATTTACCTGAACCATCACTGGTGTGTCAGTCTCGATAGCCCTCCTTGCGAGTTTAGCGTAAGAACCCATCTTTGTTCTTCCCTCCTGCCACTAAAAAGTTACAGATGGATCCAAATATGCAATCCCATCCCCTCCTCTTCTCGGGGTGTATAAATACTATTAGCACAAGCCGCCAGCTACAGGTTTGGAGTTGCAGCAGCAGCAAGTGGAGGCGACGCGTTTCGATTTCAACCACCCTCGCTTACCACCAACCTCACCATGTGCGGAAAACGACCACAAAGGAGACAACGCCTTTTCTCCGTCCTTCCCCCAAACTTTCTGGCAAAGAAAGAGATGCGGGTCTATCTACCGTCGAATTTGCATCATTTGTTTAAACAAAGAGGCAAGGTTTTCTAAACAAATTTTACGAGCCGCAAAAAAACGTATATGACAGGAAAAAAATATAAATTTTCTTCGAGAAAAAGAAAGAGAAAGCTGTATCCCCCTTCTTTTTTCTTTTGATTTCTACAGACAAGTGATTTGCACGACAGGAGAACGCATCGCCTCCTCGCACATGAATCACGGTCTCTCACCAAATTTATTCATATTTTTAAAAGTAATTGATAAAATCTTTTTGTAATTGTACGACAAGTCAAAAATTAGACTTGATATTATATATATTATAATCATATTATTATATTTTTTCCTTTTTTAGATTTGTATATCATAAATGACGAAGGAAAAAAATCTAATTATTATTTGTGTACTTTTTATTTATTGGACATAATTCAGACAGCATTATATTATATCTGATGTTTCGGATGTTGGGCAGGAATCCACAATCACCATGTAGGCAGACGCACAGGATCCACATCCATCCTCGTAGATTCAAAACTGAATCACTTTTCTCAACCTTGTTTTTGTGCATCCAGTACAAAATACTTTTAATACATGAAAAGATACCAGGTTTCGTGAAAACGTTGCATTAGTCTCATATAAAATGGTAGGGTACCAGGCTTTTGTATATGACTCTCATGTTCCAAAAAGGCATGGAAGAATCATCTTCAAGCACAACTTCCCATTAGAACTGCAATACAGGTCTGTAACTGTTTGTTCCTAAACACATCCGTTGACTCCAAGCTGCATAAATATTTCACCTGTGAATCCTCTCCACAATGTAATAAATAAATGCATGCTCCCAACTGGAACGTGACGATCATATATCTACCAACATGACGATACACAGCACGACCTTTCAAGCTTGCAGTCTACAATAGATCTAGGTAGCCAGAAAGAAGAACAACAAATTCAGCATAATTTAACTACTTTCTAGGAACATTAAGAAGATTCCAACGGATAAGATGAGAAGAAATGCCAAACAGCAACATACAGAAAACGGATTGTGGATTTATCTACATGATTGCTTCACAGGTAGCTTTGTTATGGCCAATTTCTTTGCACCTACTGCAATGAAGCTCTCTCACATCCCCTTTCCTTCGCTTGTCCTGGTATTTCCTAGGCCCTTTGTTTTGTCGAGTGGGAGTGGGATATAAATTAGCTCTAACGATGGGACTAATCTTCTCCACACCTGGTATTTGGTTGATCAACTCCGAGTAAGTTGCACGATAGCAGTCGGTAGTGAAGTACCGGGAACAGTAGTCATAAATGGGTCTACCGAGGTGATCGACAACAGCAATTGCATGTATGCATGGCATACCAGTGAGCTGCCACATTCGGCATGTGCATTCCCAGATTTCAATGTTAACAACATTGACTGTGCCACCACGGACCTCAAACACTGTGTCCGAAGAGCATAAAACCTCAAATTTTTGAGCCCTGGTCATCTCTTTCTTTAACTTCTGCTCCACAGATGGTGTGAGAGTGCTCTCCCACGTACTAGATGTTTCCCGTCGTGTATTTACGAGCTCCATTACCTTGCAACATATTATATAGATCATCAGCACAACTGATGACTCCTGCTTCACTGATATCCAGTCACTAAACTCCGCAACATCGGCTGAGAAATGATTATATCTTGCACCTCTAAAAAGAGCATTGGACCAATGCTCAGGCTTGGTAGCCATAATCCAATCAGCTGCAGCATCTGAAACCGTTCTTATGCTTTCTACATGGGCATTAAACTCCTCAATTGTACATGCCAGGGCAGCACTTTCCAAATCATTAACCATTGCATCCTCCACTTGGACCGACCATGAACCCTTCTTCAACTCGGTTCTGAATTCCTCAACAATATCAATTAGACAATAGCCGTGGTAACCATTCTCAAACACCTGAGGTACAGCCTGATCCAAACCATACCCTCTGTTCGAGAGAAAGGTCAAAGTGCAAGATGTTGTCACTGCAGACTTCAACTGCTCCAAGAACCAGAACCAGCTGTCATAATTCTCAGCCTCAACTGCAGCAAAAGCAATAGGAAATATGCCATCATCTCCATCAATTGCAGCTGCAGCCAATAATCTCAATTGATTATTTTTTTGCAAAGGTATTGTATCAAGCAGAATGAGTGGTCTGCATCCATGCTCGAATCCATGAAGAGAGGCATGAAAAGCTACAAACGCCCGAAATCTTGAATCAACTGATGTTGCTAGAGTTACAACACTACCGGGATTAGACTCTAATAACTTTGTACAAAACCAAGGCAGCTGATTGCATGCCTCAACATGCATATTGAAAAGCTCCTTTTCAGCCTCCGTCTTTGCATGCCAAACTTGGAAGTAGCTAACATGAACTCCATAGTCCTGATAAACCTCTTCTGCTATTTCCTTTGGTTTACACTCTGGGCTATCACGCATCTTCTTCTTTATTATATTCACCAGCCATTTCTTTGTCACTCGCCGCTGACCACCGTTGGCAGTCCCTCCGCCACATGTATGTACATCAATTAATTTCTTAATCATGATTTTTTTCTTCCTAGTGGTCTGAGATGCATGTATCCTCCATGGACAGTTCTCTGCAGTACATTTTACTGTCACACGAGCTGTTTCATTCTTGACAAATTTGTAAGTAAAGCCCTTACAGATAGCATATTCACACAGTTTATCACGAAAATCCTTCACATTATCAAATTCCTGACCAACACCAGTTATAATGTCATTACTCGAAGTTGGCAGATATTGATCTAACTCATCAACTGCAACCATAGAAGCAGCCCCAGGAAGAAGTGAATCAGATGGTACAATCCAATTTTCTCTGCAGGGAAACATTACTGGTCAGTTCATGCTTCTAAATTCTGACACAACAAAACAAAAACTAGTACTTAAATATTTTTCTCTGTAAAACAGTACTTATCAACATCATTCTAGAAATAAATGACCTTTTTTCCTGACAGTGCCAGAATGGTGGTGGATCTATACTGGCTGGCAACAAGCATTTAACATTCCATAATATTGCCTTACTAAGATATTGAATCAGGATATGCTCCATAAGGAAGTAAATCCTTTAAGATATACTTATAACATTCTGGGTTTTAGACAGCAATTTAAACAAAAAATTTAATTTGAGATTTTTCAATTATTGAACGCTTGGAGTGAAGCATTTAATATAAAACACTGGTTTACAAACATTCAATACCGAAAATAATGAATTCTAACTTTTGTTGTGTTGAACACTGAGAGTGAGGTATTTAATGTAAAACGTCAAATATACACCGTACAACACTTACATGAGATTTTTGTACCTTGGACGTTGAACGCCTGCTTCTGTGCGTTTAATGTTAAATGCATGTCAAGTAGGCATACAACGCCCTAAAGTTGCATGTAGAAAGTCAAACTACATATACTTGTAGGGAGTGGGGGTGCATGCTAGAGAATGGATCCTCTTCTCTCCTCCTCCTTCGTCCAAGGAAGCTCAGGGTGAGTTTTAAGAAATCTTTACGGGTGCCTTGAGAGAAAGAGAGAGAGGAAGATGAGAGGAAGAAAAGAGTGAAGGAAGAGATGGATTCTTTAGTGGCTATTGTTGGCTTTATTAACCTTATCTTGATTTTGATGATAACAAAAGACTAATTTACTTTATGAGAAAATTTTATAGTTCATATTTACAAGGAAGATCATTGAAAGACTCAGAAAATTCAAACATAAAAGGGACGATATTTGAAGAAGAAAAAGATCAATGTGCTACCAAGAAGAATTCAAGATAAAGGAAAAGTAAAAGGAAAATTAAATAATATTTGTAATTATTTTGATGTAATTTTCTACTTATGCGTGTATCTAGGAAATTGTATTAATCTCCCAAATATCCACATAGAGCCATAAGAAAATTGCCTTAGCCCCAAAACCAACCATTCATTGAAAAACGTTCATTATAGGACGTAGGACATTTTCGACATACCGAATTTCCTCGGTATACCGAAATATATGCAGATTAGAAAAATCAGAAAAGAAACCCAAAACGGCATACCGAAATTCTCCGACATACCGAATCAGAGGTTTTCGGCATACCGAATTATTTTCTGTATACCGAAATGCTCGACCGTTGCACATTTCGGTCGACCGTTTTTTGATTTCGGCATACTGAACCAGTAGCGTTGCTGAACGTTAAAGAAACGTTAGACACATTCTTATACTCGTGTTTTTCTATAAATAGGCCCCCATTCTTCACCTATGGAGGACCATATACTTCCTACCCTACACAGAGCTTCACACATCATTATTTTCAAGCATTCACTCCTACTCTTTTAGAAATACTTCCAAGGCAAGAGAGCCCCATTATCATCCATTCACTTAGTCAAATTGAGTTTGGGAGATTATAGCAAAAGAATTGTAAAGTGTAAAGGTTCTTCTCTGGATTGAGAGAAGGAAGCCGCGGTTTTTGTGGAACTTGGCGAGGATTCGTCAAAAGTGTACGGCACGATCTTGACCCGGAAGAAGATCATGTTAGTGAAATTCTTGAAGGGTTCTCGAGGAGTGGACTAAGCCGGGGAGACTGAACCACTATAAATTTACTTGTGCATATCATTGTCTCTTATCTCTTTCTTTGTATGCTTTAGTTTAGTATCCAAATTCCTCAATTTACATGTCATTTATTTAAAAACTTAAAATTTGTTAAATAAACTTTAATATTGCAAACATATTTATTAAATCACTATTCACTCCCCCTCTAGTGAAACCTAAACATCCTAACAATTGGTATCAGAGCGAGGTTAATCTAGGAAAAAGATTTAACCATCTTCTAAATATGACTTCTAGTTCTTTTAACAAAAATATTGTAGATGGCCAAAGTATTAGTAGACCACCATTTTTTGATGGAAATAATTATAATTATTGGAAGTGTAGGATGAACATCTATCTTAATTTATGGGACATTGTTATAAATGGATATAAACCTAGTAAAAAGAATTATAAAGATTGCAATGACAAAGAAAAAAAATTAGCTACGTTGGATGCAAAGGGGTTAAATACCTTGTTTTGTGCTATTAGTCAAGATCAATTCAATTGCATTTCTAATTGTAGCACTTCTTATGAAGCTTGGCATGTTTTAGAAGTTACTCATTAAAGAACAAATCAAGTAAAAGAAACAAAAATAAATATTCTTGTACATAAATTTGAAATGTTTAAAATACAACCAAATGAATCCATTGGTAATATGTTTACTAAATTTTCTGAAATTACGAATAGTTTGCAATCTCTTGGAAAATATTATTCTCAAAATGATCTAGTAAGAAAAATCCTTAGATCCTTTACCCTAGATTGGGAAAAGAAAACCACCGTTATTGAAGAAGCTAAAGATTTATCAGCATATCATTTAGAAGAACTCATAGGAAATTTCACATCCTATGAAGTACAAATGATTGAGAAAAAAATAGAAAAAGTGTCAGAAAAAAGACATGTTGTATTTGACGCCTCTATCGAATCGGATGATTCAGATAAGGAAGATCTTGCTCTTATAACTCATAAGTTCAAAAAAAAATTAAAGAAAAATGAAACTCAAAAGAAAAATAAAAATAATAAAAGTAAAATTAAGAAAAAGAAAGCC
Organism: Posidonia australis; assembly: GCA_024699735.1. Classification (NCBI taxonomy): domain Eukaryota; kingdom Viridiplantae; phylum Streptophyta; class Magnoliopsida; order Alismatales; family Posidoniaceae; genus Posidonia; species Posidonia australis. Next base: position 24,750 of record JAMKQA010005817.1, read on the forward strand.
TTCCAAGCCACTTGGAATGATAGTAACTCTTCTACTGATGAAGATTCTTATAGTGAAGTAGCTCACTCATGTTTTATGACTATGTCTAGTAACATTTCATCTTTAGATAATATTGAAGATTTTTCTATAGATGAATTACTTGTTGCATTCAATGAACTTTATACAAAACATAAATCCTTGAATGCTAAATACAAAAATTTAAATAAAAGTTTCATTGATGAAAAGCTTGAAAAGGAAATGATTTCAAATGAAAATGATGAATTAAGAAATAAGAATAAAACTCTTGAGAAAGAAAA
>JAMKQA010005818.1:0-18941 GCA_024699735.1 Posidonia australis
GTAATTGAGTTAAATAGGACTGATTACCAGGCTTTATTTAATTTCAATTACACTTCTGAGACACTTGGTCATATATATGCTATCCAATCACAAGCAGACCAACTTGCAGAATTATTACATGGGTTTCAGCTGCAAATAGGTATGGATAAAATATTTTGGAATCCAATTGCAAATTCTATATTCTCTGTTAATTCATGTTATAAAGTAATTAATGATGGTGACATTAGATTTTATTTATACAAAAAAATATGGTAGGCCTGGGTACCTTTTAAGATTAAACATTTTACTTAATTGTTGGTTTCAAATAGAATCTTAATTAGAGAAAATCTGAGGAAAAAAGGCTAGAATGGGTCGGACTTATGCATTATGTGTAATAGTCACTGTGAATCTGCTTCTCATTTTTTTATTCATTGCTCTTATGTGACATTAATTTAGAAATTCTTTATTAATACCCCTTTGTATCCGATTTTCTTTCACATTGAGGACTTATTTAACTATAGACCAGCAAGTTACTTCGACTTATCTGAAACTGAGTGGAATATTTTAATTCTTACTGTGGTTTAGAGTAAATAGAAGGAAAGAAATAATAGAATCTTTCATAATAAGACAACATTCTGTAAATTTACTACATTTGACATTATTTCCCTTATATATTCTTGAATAGAAAATTTGGGTTCAGGTTTTGAAAGAGAAGTGCTGCTTCAATCAATTTCAAATATGCAAATTTCATGAAACAATGATCAGGCACAAAATGCAACTTCTACTATCAACAACTTGGTGCCTCCTCCTTCTTCTACTGCAGTTGAACTGCCATCTTCAACATTTAATTCTAGGGATGACACTATTGACTGATTAAACTCTTCTTAATCAGAATGTGTTAATTTCTCTTTAACTATATCTCTTGTTAAATTTTTAGTTGAACTCTGACTCCGAACTTTGAGAGTTATCCTATTTTGGTTTGGGAGATCTCTGTTCCTTTGGTTCATGTATTATTTTAGACAACTTTGGATTTTTTGGTGGTGACTTTCATAATCAAGAACTTAACATAATATCTTAACCGTTACCAAAAAGAAGAAGAAGAAGAAGACTAAAAGTCTTGGATGATGAAAGACAAGAACCAAAAAGTATTGCCTTTTTCCTATAGTATATTGATTGTGAGAAGCTTCAACACGACTCCATCAATATTTGATACTGGAAGGGCACATGAAATCGACTTTCCTTGGTGAAGGTAGCTGCTTGAGTTGGTTAATAAGAGTAAACCTCCTTTCTTCCATTAGTAATGGCTTGTTTACCTGTTGCTAAATTCCCACCATTACAGGAACTAAATGCATTTGATTCTTTAGTTCTGCTAAAACTGTGAGTTAGTAAAGATACGAAATTTTTGGGATTTTTTTCCTCTCTAAGATGATTATATTTCACGTCCTCGTAACCAAAAGTCCTCTGGCTACAGGATTTTGATTTAAGTTGATTGTTTCTAATACAAGTCATGGAAGTTTTATGTGATTATTCAATTTGACTAAAACAACAAGTACTGTAGATACACAATTTTTAAAAAAAAAAATTGTTATGTTCTTTTTAAGGTAATCGTACTTAAAATCCATATAACAACTAGTTGATCTTTATCGATAAGATTTTTATTTGATTAAGCATCTTCTAGACTAATCCATAGAAATTTTATGTGATTACATTAATATTAGGCTAAAATTGTGAGTAAGTATAAACATACATTTTTTGTTTTTTATTTTTCATTCTTTATTGATCGATCGTATTTATGGCCACACAACGAGTAGGCCTGTAAGCGGTGCGAATACGGGGCGGATAAAGTCTTACTCATATCCCTACTTTTTAAATTCTAACGGGTAACGGAACAGGTATTGACCCGTATTTTCTAAGTTTTTACCTTTACCCGCTTCGTGGGTAAAGGGATAATTGGATAGATTTATGAATTCTATAATAATAATATTGATAAAGCTTAAGATAGCTTTAAAAATCCAAATTCAGAGTTCAATTGGAACTTTAAAAATTTAGTCTCCTAAACTGACTTTAAAATTTTAAATCCAAAATTCAATTGGTATCTACATTAAATGTTATGTACACATACATTAGTAGGAAAACAATCAAGTCGTTTAGGATTTTATTAGATTATAACATATAACTATATAAGTATATAACTATATATATATATAATGTAAAATTATATTAATAGGATTTAGAATCTCTACAACGAAGATATATATATATTATTTTATATTTATATAGTTAATATAAATTTATTATAATAATCTTTATATAACAGATAAATGGACAAATAGGTTACGGATATATAATAATCCTTACATGTAATGCATGAGACTGTGGATAAAGCAGATTACAGATAAACGGATAACAAGTTTGAAAAATTATTAACCTTTATCGAGATGGATTGCGGGTAAATAGTAAATAACCTTTCCATTTACAGCCTTAACGCATATACTTATGTCATGCCGTTGATGGTTCCAAACGTCAGCTGATATTGACAACAGTATGAACGATGCCGCCTCTGTAATTTCAAGAAGAGACAGTGGTGTTTTCACTACGGGTATATACCACGAGAGTTCTTTCTGTTCTATTTGTACTACAATTTGACGATACCAAAAAGCCACCACCTTTTTCCGTTGATTGTCACTTCTCTTCCCCTCCTCCTCCTCCTCGACTTTGCCTCCTCCTAGGGTTTCCGAGGTATCCATTTGAACCCCATTCCTCCACTTCGTCGCATTGGGGATGGACGTACTGCCCCTGGGGTCGCTCCCTCTGGGGTTCCGGTTCCGGCCCACAGACGAGGAGCTCGTCAACCACTACCTCAAGGGGAAGATCAGTGGACGCGAGGACCACGTTGGAGTCATGCCCGAGATCGACGTCTGCAAGTGTGAGCCATGGGATTTGCCTGGTAAGCTCAAAATTTGGAGCTTCTTCTCTGTCAGATTAGTGGAAAGTAAAGTTTGGTTCTTTCCGGTCCCCTTATTGTTTTCGAGGAGATATCGGAGTTGGCTTTTTTGGGTTTTGTTTGTTGTGATGATTGTAGGGAAATCGGTGATTAGAAGTGATGATCCGGAGTGGTTCTTCTTTGCGCCAAGAGACCGGAAGTACCCGAGCGGGTGCAGGTCCAATCGGGCGACGGAGGCGGGATACTGGAAGGCCACCGGGAAGGATAGGACGATCAAGTCCAGGTCTTCGTCGGGTGCCACGTTGATTGGTATGAAGAAGACTCTTGTGTTCTACCGCGGCCGTGCTCCCAGGGGTGAGAGGACTCCTTGGATAATGCACGAGTATCGCACCGTTGACGATGAGATGGCTGGTGGTGGAGCTGGCAGCGATCAGGTGAGCCATACCTATTATTACTTATTAGTCTGTTCTTCCTCCACACACCCCCCTCCCCCTCGTTTTTTTTTTTTTTTATAATATGGTTCGTTTTTCTGCATTAGTTGTATAAACAAAGCCTTCTCAACCTTGGTTCTCTTATCTTTATTATGGTATTTGCAGTGAAAACTGCTTTATTAAAAAGGAAATCCTAATATTTTTGTTACATCATTAAAGTAGTTTGTTTCTTATAGTCGATAGGGCATCTTCAATTTTTCTCGGTAATATTTTTTATAAGACCTTTTCTTTGTCGTAGAAATAATAGAATGTTAATGATTCAATAGTACAGTGGAACTGGATTTATCAGTGAAATATTCTGCTTTAAATCCTTCAAATTAATTCTTTCTTAAATTTTATTTTAAAAGAATTTCTTGTCAATCTAGCCCATTGAAATTACTCTGTTATGTTCTGAGTTCACTTGTAAGTTGCGAATGTAATCATAATATGCAGTAATGCAGCCTGTGAATATCTTGAAATTCTTGAATGAGGATGAAAGCATGCTATCTTTGCCTTTTTTTTCATCTGTATATGGTCTCAAAAACCATTGATAACTGTGCAGCCTGTTTTCTGGTTTGACTTTAGAAAAAGCCAAATACAAAATTAATAGATTGCAGTCATTTACTAACAGAAAATTGAAAATGGATACATATATGTGATCATATGAGGTACACTTTCTTAAATGGATTTCAAGGTGACCCTTGTGCAAGGTAGATATATCATGTTAAAGCATGGAGTAAAATTCCATAGTTATTGTCTCTCACATTTTTCCATGGTTTTTAAACTTAATGTGTATAAATGTAGAGCAGCAGTTAATACAGTAAATATTATGGCTGCTGTCCTCCTGCAGTTTGCAATTCCCCCTAATCCTCACAACCTGTCTTGATATGTAGGATCCATATGTTCTCTGCCGTTTATTCAAGAAACCAGAGGAGAGTTGTTTGAACTCCAGCCATGATGAACCAGGTGTATGTGGTTTCTCTCCTACACCTTCAAAATCTTCACCAAAGGATACACTAAATCTTGGCTTGGATTCTGAGGCAACAAGAAGTAAGGATACTCCCGTACAAGATATACATGGATACCAGCAGCCTTTTCATGGAACTACTGAAGATCAACCAGACAGTATCAATACCCCTCTGGATGTTAAAGAGAACGATGAAGTTGATGGCAACAGAAATGGCAATAGCGACATGAGTGCAGCTGTTAGTAATCATACTAACCTCGAGTACAAGATTAAGTTGATTTTTTTTTCATTGATGAGGATAACTGAAAACTGAAATGAACTGCTATTGGATGGGAGCTGGGTTCAGTTTTGTATTGCATGAGGAATTTGTTTTTAAGCTCATATGTTGCTATTTTGCACATTGAAGCATTATGATTTTGTTGTTTGAATTCAGGACAACTATTGGCTGGAGAATATAAGGGATACAATAGATCCTAGTAACTTTCCTAGTGCTGCTTCTCCACTTCGATTTCCGTATTTTGAATTACATGAGAACCTGAATCAATCTTTGCCTCTCTTTTCAGGTAAAATTATTAACTAGGTTTCTGGTCCGGTACTTTCGTATTTGTTGTTGTGTAACAAGGGTGAATATATCTCAGGAGAATTTGGTTATCTGGATGCAGTGCCAGAACATCGAGTTACCTTTGCCGATATGAATGCAGTTTATGACTGGAATTTTGCAAATTCTGAGACCAAGAGCAGTGTGATGTACACTGCTGCAAATGCTGAAGGACTACAGCAGGTGAGGATGCTATTCTAGAATACTTATTCATCAAATGTAGGGGGCAAAAAGAGGGGAAAACATAGATCAAGTGCAGACACATTTTGATTCTCTAGGTTTGCATTCTTTGTTGGCTTGGTAGTAAGCAGATTTCTTAGATATCCACATTCATGAATATCAGGATCACATAAATTCGAGTGCGGACACCTCTGGGTGTGATGCTACCTTGCCAAACTTGAAGAAGCCTTTCCAGAAGTACTCATATGATGTCAGCAGGGCTCAGCCTGATGCATCCTCGTCTTCTGTAAACTCTGACTATCATCAATCTGCACAAGAGCCGTTCAACGACAGTGTAGAGTTATCTAATCACACAAACTCGATTATCAGTGATGATTTCGGAGAGAGAGGGATTCTGGTGAAGTCACAGTCACAAAAGCCACAATATCTAGAACGTGGACAAAAATGTATGCAGGGAACTGCAAATAGAAGGATTCGTCTGTCTGTTGAGCCTGCAAGCAGTGTTAGGAGTGAGTCAAGCTGCAGTAGCAATGACAACAAGTTCAAGGCACTTTTTGAGGTTATTCATCTTTGATGTGCTTTTAAGGATTGTCTTGTCTGAATGTGTTCTACTGATCTCATGCTGATATAAATAAATATGTTTGCAGGTGGAACAGTCTTCTTCACAGAAAACATCCAAACCAGAGGAACCTTGTAGGCCTGATCCTATAGATAAATCTAGTAATTATGACCACGGTATGACTCATAGATCCATCCTTTCATTGGCTAGTAATGTCACTGATGCTCTTTTGTTAATGTCTCCCTCAAGAAAAAAGCCTGTACTTTTCAGGGTATTATTTGTTATGTGTGAGTGTGATAGCAATTACTGTCGAATGTAAATCATTTATGGAGATGGTGAGATGTTTGTGCTGAGGCCTCATATAGAACCTTAATTAGGTGGTGTCCAAGATTAGTCATGTGATCGTCTTGTTGGCTTATGACCTATGGCTAGCTTATGACCTAATTTAGCTATAAATTTTTGTTACAAGAAATAGTAACATGTAAAAACAATCATGTTGAAGTAAGAATCATGGTTTTATAGTAATACGAAATCAACAAAGTTGATCTGATTTGTTAGTCCTCATACTGAAAATTCTATGTGGAGCTTTTGCATTATTTGGGCCGATTTTCAAATATTTTCATGCAGCTGCATATTTTGTTTGCTGTATTTATCTATTCATTGCGCATAGTAGAGTCATGAAATTCACAAACCCAGTATATGGCTGATGGTAGGGTGGGTCTGCCCTATCCTCAGACCCGTCCCAAGATGATCAATAATGAGGGAACTAATCCTAGGTGTTGATATGCCTACTAGGGTATTTCATTGTTGATTATCTTATTGTTAATCATCTCAGAGCTCCTTTTTGCTGATCAAACTCATTGTTATACAGATGCAACAACCCAAAATGTTAAGATGCTGACATCTTCTGATGACTCTGTACAATCCAAAAGGAGACCTAGAAGTTCGGTTAGAAATCGTCCTCATATAAGCTATACCCACATGCCAAAGGCTTCTCGAGGTGGTTCCATTTAATTATCTAGTAATTTGACTTTAATATTTTGCTAGCTTGCATCTTTGCTGACCATGCTCCTGATCGTACAGATGTAATAACTCAGACAGAACAAAGTGCACATGTTGAGTTTGCCCAACGATCTGATCCAGTGGCCACGACATGCAGTGGAGATGTGGTTGCCTCTTGGATAAACCCTGCTCAGTTGCTAGTGGCTGCTAAAAGTGGTGCTGCATATATTTTTGTAGCACTTGGAGCTATTTTATTTATCCTTTTGATGAAGTTCTGGGGGCAACCAAAATGCATGCAATTTTGATGTATGCTCAGCATGTAGTCGATATGTTGATGTATATAACTTTGGAGAGGCTATATCCTCAGGAGAGAAGTACAGATTTTGTATGTAATTTTAGGTGCTTGTTTGGCTAGCAAACTACAATATATATCTCCATGTAACCTCTCCGGAAGGCCTTTTCCACTATGGAATGTCGTACCACTTTTCCTTGTTTATAGAATTTGATGTATATAGCCACAGGCAGATACCATATAACTTTGGTTATTAAGTTTGAGTATATAGCCTCTCCAGCTTCAGTAAAATGTGAACAAAAAAACTTCAGTAAATTCTTCCGCATAATAAATCTCAAATTACAAAGATACCTTTTTTCTAAAATGTGGTGGAACTTGCTTAACATGCAATATTTCCTCTATAGAGCGCACATAATTTTTATTGTTCCTCTGGAACAGTATGTCTGTCCCTTCAAGTTTCTTTAGGTAGCGCATTATTTTTATCGTCTCTCTGATAATGTAGGAGTAAAAAACTGTATTATAAAAATCCAATCAATTCTTACCGTAAAATACCCCAAATTGGTACAACTACTCATTATAAACCTTACCCTGGCGAAGTTAAACTTTCCTAAATTGCATTTCAATGATTCAAGTGATCCAACCACTTCAACTTCCGAAATAAAATCAACTGGTCCGACCACTTTTTTGTAAATAGTTTTTTCTCCAAAAATAATAAAGAAACTAAAAACTATAATTCTTATCCCAATCCCAAAATGTCATTTCTATTCATATTCAAGAGTTTTCCATGAAGGATTGTTGACATCATAATGCCCTAGTTCCTATCTTGTTTTGGCATCAACTAATCATTAGTTTTAATCTTTTACATGATTTTTTATTGTCTAGTATGGTCAAGGTTTTAGGTTTTTTATATAGTTATATAAATTATATTTTGAAGATGTAATATATATGTCATACATAATTATAAAATTAATAAGGTACAAAACTAAGAAGTATGGGTACGTTTTCTACATGTAAACTTAACCGATCAAATCATTGATTCAATGACTAGCTAGGGACTTTATTTTTTTTCAATTTTTTGAAATGCTAAGATGGAAATCAACTACTATGGTGTAATTAGTTAAGAAGAGTGGAAGTCACACCTCCCTTTCAGGTTTGAATCTCACAGACCGTACGAAGAGAAAAATATATATCTACTGATTTCAAAATAAAAATAAAAATGCTAAGATAGATGTCTATTAAACTTATGTTCCGTTTTAAAATAGTTTTAGAAAAATAATTTATTAAGAAAAGCTAGTTTTTTCTTAAACTATGTTATTTATAGCATTTTTTTTTAAGGGAAAGAGAAGTCTATTTGATTTACAAGTGTAAAAGCACTTAACATGAAATATGAGGTTGAAGAACTGTTGATACGCTAATAATCTAGGATCCAATGGCTTGCTGTGGGCGACTCCAATACAGTCTTCTTCCATCATTCTATCTTTTTTTTTTGTTAATGTATATCCCAAGATGCGAACCCGAGAACTGTGACGACTTTAGAGTTCTCTCAACCACTGTGAGAATAAGACATTGTCTTTGACGGATCGCGTCATAAAGGACCCTCCTCTTACTTTGGCGGAAGCTCGCTCCTACTTCATGAGAATCCTTGGTGCACCCACTGCACGGACCCCCACCCCCCCTGCCGCCGACGCTCATCGCGTCATATGTCTCGCCTGAGGAGAATGCTATGCTAATTGCCCCGGCTACCCTGGATGAGCTGAAGGACACTGTCTGGGCTATGGATAGCAATAAAGCGTCTGGACCTGATGGCTTCAATGTAGCTTTTTTCAAAGCACCGTGGGATATTATCAAGTTGGACCTACTAGTGGCTATGAATGAGTTCATCCGCTCGAGTAGGCATCTCGAGTCGGTTAACTTCACCTCCTTCAAGCTACTACCGAAGGTTGATGCTCCGTGATCGTTGGGCTACCGTATCATCTCTTGGCTGCTCGCTCGGCACTTGAGGGCCATTCTCCCGTCGCTAGTTGACCATGCCCAACATGCGTTCGTGCACGAACGCTCTATTGTTAATGCGTTCCTCTTGGCCCATGAGCTGGTAGTGGGTTTCCATCTGCGTAGGGTCAACCCCAAGATGATCGATCTCTTGGATCTTAGGAAGGCGTATGACACTCTTGATTGGGGTTTTCTGATCTCTGTGTTGCGTTCCATGGGTTATCATGATCACTGGTGTACCCTTATCTAGTCCATGCTTCGCTCGAGCTTCCAGGTTGTCATCAATGGCCATGCGTCCAAGCCTTTTGCTGCTGCCAACGGATTTCGCCAACGAGACCTTATCGCCCAGTATCTCTTTGATCTTGCTATGGAAGTCTTTTCTCTTCTGCTCCGTCGTGCTGTTCTTGGCGGCCATATCACCCCCCTGTCTAGGGGTGCGCTGGCGGTATCTTATATCCTCTTTGCCGATGATCACCTTTTTGTTTGTGCTCGGGTGGATGATGATTCACCGCGTGGCTTGAGGTGTGCGCTAGACCGGTTCAGCGATTACTCCATGCTACATCTGAATGCCAGCTAGAGTTACTTATTCTTTGGTGGTACGCATACCTGATCGTTGGCTATCTGTGAGATCCTTGGGATTCCGATGGGGAGTTTTCCAGTCAAGTACCTCAACCTTCCGCTCTCCTTTAAACGCCTCTCTACTGAGTTGTGTCGACCCTTGGTCGAGAAGGTGCAGCATTGGCTCGCGGGATGGAGAGCTACCCATCTGAGCTATGCGGGCCAGAATGTGTTAATCCAGTCTGCCTTGCTGGCGATTCCTCAACATTGGTTGGCGGTGTTCCGTCTGATTGGGTGGCATTGCACTTCCTCTGGAAGGATCGGCGCATCCCAGCAGTGGCGTGGGAATCGTGTTGCAGACCGTATGCGGAAGGTGGGATTGGACTCCGACGCATTGAGGACATGAACCAGGTGGCCATGCTCCCGCGTTTCTGGGACCTTGTATTGCGTCATGGCAAGTATCTTTTCCGCGACTCAATCTAGGATGTCCACCTGTCTCGCCGGTCGTCTTGGGCGTGGCGCAGTGTCATCTCCGTTCGACCACTCGCTATGGGGCTAATAGCACGGCCTCTTCCTAGTTGGATTCCGGACCCGGACGCTGGGTTCTCTTCTTACTCCGCCTGGGAGTCTGTTTGTCTGCATGCGCCTGCCGTTGATTGGGTTGATGCGGTCTAGTTCAAGGAGCGTTTCCCACGCCATGCGTATATCCTTTGGATGGCGGTGTTGGGTAGGTTGAAGACGCAAGATCGGCTGACACGCTTGGGTTGATGCGGTCTAATTTGCAAAAGAAAAGGATTGTATTACCCTTGTTCTTGTAAAATACAAAATCCAAATAATTTCTCCGTTCCCTTCTCCTCCTTCATCTTCTCCTTCTTCTTCTCCCATAAAACACAACACCCATTACCGCCACCACCACAGCCTAAACCGTCATTTTCCCAGCAAACGCAAAACCATCCTCTCCTTTTTCCAACACCACCATCTACGCCTCTCTCTCCACCCCCTTGAAATCCCCTGCATACTCAAAGCCGGTAGGACCATCTCCGCCACCGCTGGCCGAACCCTCACCGACGGGAACGGCACCAACCAGCCCTGTTGCGGGGGGAAGCTCGCCTACGCGACTTACTTCCTTGGGCAGGTGGGTATGGACGCGAATGGGACGTTGGTTGAAGAGGCATTGGAGGAAGGGAATGTGAAGGTTGGGGGGATCAGGAAGGTGGTTGGGGTTCCAACCGGCATACGGTGGTGATGCTGCAGGAAGGTGGGCAGAATTCGATTGCTGAAGCTGTCGAAAGCAGGGCACCACTCGATGTCGAGCCCCACGCAAACGTGATGTGGGCGACGTCTGTGGACGGATGGTGAGATCGCCTCTTGCTTCTTCTCTCTCGTCGGCGACAAGACGGGTGGTGAGATTGCCGATTCCTTCTCCTCTCTGGTCGCCGACTGGGATGGGTGGGAAATGGGGCGAGTTTAGGTTACAATGGTCGTGTAAAATAAAATGGCACACATTGTAATTTTTTGTTGGTTTTTTTGAAATAATATGTTAGTTACGAGGGCAAAGTTGGAAGATTTAGATTAAAAGAAAGAAAGCTTTTTTATAAGCTAATGAACTGATAAGTTACCTCCAGTTTTTCTCAATAAGTTAGTTTATTGAATCTATTTGAAATCATTTATTATGTAAAAAGTACTTAACACAAATAAATTGGTGCAAAAATGTGTTTCCAAACACAACCTTAGAAATAGTGATTTAGTGATAAAATAGATAACTAGTCCACGATTGATTTTTATCACTAGATTGTTTTTTAAATAGACTAAAATTATTAAACTACAATCTAAATATTTTCAATATATTACATCTCATACATATTAAAAAAAATTGAACAACAAAACAAATGAGTATTCCTTTTTATTGTAAATGTGAATATATAATAAACTAAAAATAACATGGGGTAAGAAAGGCTTTAGAGTTTTCCTTGAGTGTTATTGTCTTGCTCTAGCATTAACTAATAAATAGGTTTAACTTTTTATGTGAAATCTTGAATAATTAGTATGATTAAAGTTTTAGTTTTTCATGTAGTTTTATATTCATATATTTTTTAGAAGATGTGATATATTTATCAAATGTAATTGTAAAACTTTTTTCCCACTTCAATGTAGTCAATTGAATCATTGATTCAATGACCATCCGTGACTAGATTTTTTCCAATTTTTTTGAAATGTTGTGATGAGCACCTATTTTTTAAAATGGTACAGTGATTTGAACCTCCGTCCTCTCATACAACAAAGAAGCTTACCACGCAACCAAGCAGCTATAGATAAAATACTTGTAAATAGTTATTCAACAATGAAATACATACCTAGTTTAAATTGGTTTCTATGATTGGATTAATTTTCTAAATTTTTCAGCTACGATCTAGATAATTTTCGAAATATAACATGGCAAACTCATCACAAACTTGAAAAACAAAGTAAATGAGTATTCATCTTTTTTTGGTAAATGTAAATGTATAAAATATAAAATTCACAATATGTTGGACAACTTGGTACAACAGAGAGAGTTAGTACTTAACCAAGCAGTTACAGACCTGCCTTGTCCGAACAACTTAGAAACAATAATTTGTCGATAAAAAAAAACATGACAAGTTTAAAATTGGTCTCTATGACTGGTTTGATCTTCTAAATACACTATAACGTTGCCTACTACAATCTCTCTTTTTTCTCTGAAATATGACACAATAAACTCATCAAAAAGCAGAAAAAATAAATAAATAAGTGTCCTCTTTTTCCGTAAATGTTAAATTGTAAAATGTAAAATGTAGAACACCTTGGGTGGTGAACTCTCGACCTCACGAACCAACTACCATGTTACAGTTGACCAAGAAGAATAGAACTCACATCTCTCTTCTAAGTTCGAATCTCACAGACGACGGAGAGTAAAAATATATATCTATTGATTTTTTTTTTTAAAAAAAAACTCTCAACCTCGGGACCACTCTCTAGCTACGAGACCTACGCACTAACATCCCGAATGGGTTTGCCAAAAAACGTATATTCTATTTCTTTATTGTTTTTTGTATCAACACCTCCGAACGAAACACAAATACAAACTCATTACGATGATGACAGATTGATGCACCTTTCTGAATTTAGCAATTTTACCGATGCAGGTTCATAGAGGCCAGTCAGTAATTAAATTTATTATCCACTTGAACAAGAGAGTCACAGTCAAACTTGAGAAAAAGAAAAGGGACATAGTGTTATTTTGTTGGTAAGCCCACAAAAAATGGAAGATGCCATCAATGAACACATCACATCTCCCTTTATACAGAAATTTGCAAGAGATCATTCGACGATAACAGCCATTGTCTGAAGAAATCAAGTATTCCCCTCGATCAACGTGGAAAGATTGTCTAAAGCTTCATATATTTCCTCCATTTGAGGATGAATCTTGTCATTATAACCAAATGAATTCACCTTTCCTTTCAGCTCAATCCAACTACAAGCAGCTTCCTTGTTTGTCCCAAGCTTCTTCATCAGCCCCCTTATATTTGATGCATCCTGCCACATTCCTTTTGCAGCATATATATTGGACAGTATGACATACATACCTCCATTCAGAGGTTGGGCATCTAACACCTTCTTGGCTGCAACCTCAGCAAGTTTCAAGTTTCCATGAATTCTACATGCACTTAGTAAGGTTTCCCATGTGTTGAATCGATGGCTTTCCGGCACTCTCTCAATAAATTCGTAAGCGCCGCAGACAGAACCAGATCGCCCCAGAAGATCAACTACACATGCATAATGCTCTGCTTTTGGTATTAACTTCCACTTTGTCATGGACTTGAAGTACTTCAATCCTTCATCCACCAGACCACCATGAGCACAAGCAGATAAAAGACCCAGAAACGTCACATGGTCTGGCTGAAATCCAGCTTGGGTCATTAATTCGAAAAGTTGGAAAGCTTCAACGGAAAAACCATGGTGTGCTCGTGACACAATCATGGTATTCCATGCAATCGTATCCCGCCTCAGCATTCGATTGAAAATTAGGGAACAATCAGCAATCAGCCCACACTTAGAATACAATGTGATTAAGGAACTTGAGACCAGTGTGTCATGCTCGTAACCAAGTTTTATAGTGTAAAGGTGCATCATTCGTCCCCATATAAATGCAGGCAAAGAAGCACATACAGAGATTGCAACTGTAAGTGTCCCTTGGTCTGGCCTAAAGCCTTCCCTATTCATCTTACATAGCTGTACCAGAGCTTCCTCATTCCGATACCCTGAAATCAGTGTGTTCCAAGAAGTTTCGTCTTTCTTCGGCATTGCACCAAACCATAGACAGGCATTAACCATATCATCTCTTTGTACATATCCTTGTAGAATTGAGTTCCAAGAAACAATGTCCGGCAGAGGCATCTGCTTAAATAATCTCAAGGCATCATCCAACATTCCATTCTGCACATAGCCACCAACCATTGTGTTCCACGCGACATTATCCCGGACTGTCATTTTTTCAAAGAATGCAATTGCAGCATCAATGTCCCCGTTCACTAAAGACCCTCGAATCATTATGGTCCAAGAAACAACATTTTTTTCCGGCATCTCCTCAAACAGACGTTGCGCGACCTCCATTTGGCCGGATCTCGTATAACACGTTATCATAGTATTCCACGAAACAACATCGCGTTGTCGCATCTTACCAAACAATTCCATTGCATCGTCTCGACGCCCCATATCAGCGTAGGCAGAAATGAGAGCATTGTACTGAGAACAACCCAAAGGCGGGGCACGATCCAAAAGAGCCCGTGCCTCATCGACAAGCCCAAGCCGGAGATACCCCGATATCATGACCACCCAAGTGACACTACTCCTCTCCGACATCCCATCGAACAATTCACGCGCGCTCTCGATCCTCCCGTCCCCAACATACCCGGAAATCATCGAATTCCAACAAATCACATTCCTCTCCGGCATCCTGTCAAACAACTCCCGCGCTTTGCCCAAGTCACCGCATCGAACATACCCATCCAGCAGCGCGCCCCACGATACTTGGTCCCTCTTGGGCATTTCATCAAACAGCTTCTGTGCCATCGGCACATCGTAATTACGGACGTACCCAGATATCATGCAATTCCAGGTGACCGTGTTCCTGACGGGCATCTCCTCGAAGCACCGACGCGCGGCGTCGGTGTCACCGGCGCGGAAGAAGCTGGTGATTCTCGAGTTCCACCGGAACACGTCGCGGCCATGGGTGGAGGGTGGTGAGACCACAGGAGTGCGAGCCTTGGAGAGGAAAGGCTTCAGCTTTTGTCGGTGCATAAGAACTCGAGTTCCCTTTCTTGCTTTCGAGGAGATATGGAAGTTGGGTTTGTCGGGCGAGGGAAGCGGGTTATTGGATTACCAGCAATATTGGTTCTCTTTTCATATTTCCCTTTCTTGCTTTCGAGGAGATATGGAAGTTGGGTTTGTCCAACGAGGGAAGCAGGTTATTGGATTACCAAGAACAATGATTCTCTTTTCTTATTTCCCTTTCTTGCTTTCGAGGAGATATGGAAGTTAGGTTTGTCGGGCGAGGGAAGCGGGTTATTGGATTACCAGGAACATTGGTTCTCTTTTCTTATTTCCCTTCTTTTTTTTTTAGCAAACATATTTTTTTCCTACCTATGATTCATAAGATTTGAATTTCAGAGGCAAATGTGAGTTTCACTTTTCTTAATCAATTGTTTTTGCGGTGATGATGAAAATCCTAACATTCTTTTTTTCCTTTCATTGTGATGATGGTGTTTATGGTAAAATTATGC
Organism: Posidonia australis; assembly: GCA_024699735.1. Classification (NCBI taxonomy): domain Eukaryota; kingdom Viridiplantae; phylum Streptophyta; class Magnoliopsida; order Alismatales; family Posidoniaceae; genus Posidonia; species Posidonia australis. The sequence continues at coordinate 15,340 of JAMKQA010005818.1, forward strand.
TTTATTTTTAAAGAAATCCTAATATTCTATTGCATCATTGAAGCAGTTTGTTTCTTATGTCATTGGAAATCTACAATTTTTACCTGTAATATTTTTATAAGACCTTTATTGTGTTAGAAATAATAGATTGTTGATGATTCAATAGTACAATAGAACTTGATTTATCAGTAATTCTTATGCTTTAGATCCTTCGTATTAGTTCTTTCTTAGATTTTACTTTGAGAAAATTCCTTGTCAATCTTAACACATTGCTACCCTTCCTTGAAATCACTCTTCTTCATCTTGAGTTCACTTGTAAGGATAGATTACGATAGATTAAAGGTTTATCCTTATTCTTAGCTACAAAATAACAGATAAAGCTATCGTTACTTATGGATTAATGGGTTGACTCACAAGTAGAACGGATTGACCTATAGGTTAACGGGTCATGGATAGAAATTTTTTTTACCTTTATTTGTTTCAAACAGGTTAGATTGAAACAGTTGCATGGGTCATACTTGACTTACTTCCAATCCTAAGGGCCCGTTTGGATAGCAATGATTCTTTGAATTTAAGCCTCTGCTCCTATATTGGAGAAGACTAATATCCAAATGCTCCCAAGAGAAGCAACTCCATAAAATAATCGAGTAAAATCTACAATGAGTTTTGAACTTGAGAAGCTCAACTTGAAGAAGCAACACCCTAGCTTCTTCATGGTCGTCAAGCAATGTGGACTACCGACCCCAAAATCCAGGTAGTGGTTTTCTCTATTTCTATTGATGTCTTGAATGATTTTAATTCTAGTGTACTTCTGCCCAATGTCTTACATCTTTGTCTTTAGTGTGAAGCTCTTCTCCGACAACGAATCTCCTGCTTGATGCCTTGCATCTCTGTCTTTGGCGCGAAGCTCTTCTCTTGCAACGATTCTCCTGCCTGATGCCTTGCATCTCTGTCGCTAGCGTGAAGCTCATCTCTGGTGACGGATCTCCTGCCTGACGCCTTGCACTCTGTTTCTAGTGTGAAGCTTTGATGGCCTATCTCCTGAAGCTGTGGTTCGTCCGACAGATCTCCCTCTGATGCTCTCGGAGCTCTATCATCGATGATCGGAAAATACCAATGTATATTGTCTCGATAGATCAGGTATCAAAACTAAACTTATTTTGCACTTATCTGCAATAGATTTAAGCCTACAATGGATTTGCTCATTTATACTTATTATGAGTTTCACAAATTAATTGTATCCAAAATGCAAAGACAAATCCAAACGATATCTCCTTGAATGTTTCATATTATCATAGGATTATATCAAGAAACTAACCTAAAAATTACTATACTCAAAATATTGAAATACAATTTGTGGTCATTAATTGAAAATTTATAAATATATTTTAGTCTTTAGTTTTTCTTGTAGAAAAATGAGTACTAATTCAATCTTTAGTTTTTCCTCTGGAAAATTGGCTAGTAATAGTGGTAGTGTTAAGCTAAAGGTAAACAAATCCATAATAGTGGCTAGTAATAGTGATAGTCTTTAGTTTTTCCTATAGAAAAATGATTAGTAATAGTAAAAGTGTTAATTTTAACATATGTATCCAACATGTACGTTCCATCAAGTTTGATATTGGTTGGAAAGTACTAAACTAAGCTTTAATCTAAAACGATAGTGAGTCAAGATTAAAGTATTAAACATTGGTCAATGATATGAAATCTTTTCATGAAAGAATCTAATGTGTACCTTTAATTATATATTTACTTAAAATCGCTTGAATCATGTGAAGATTAGGTAGCAATCATGAGAATGAATTTAAAGTTAATTGGGGATGATACTTTACAACTAGGACTTGGATAACATAGACTACCATTTCTTAATTGATTCTAAAGAAAGTAATTTGACAATTGAATACAAGCTTTCGTATTTAATGTGTAATTTGACTATTTCTCAATGATATGAAAACTATTGAAATATGCTTTTAATCCTACTATCAATAGGTAGCAAAATACAAGGCAGAGGTCTACTGCTTTACATATATGAAGGGAATGTACATCAGAACTTGAGCAAATGTCCGCACCAAATGTCCGTTATTCCAACTGCACATGATAGGGGCTGAGTGAATGTCCACACCAGACGTCCATTATTCATTTGATGTGGCACTGATATAGTGGTAGACATCAACACCAGACGTCCACACAATCCTTAATCTATAGGGACTCGAAATTTTCTCCGAAACGGACGTCCATTTACAAGTGCCTATTTATATATATGCCCGTTTGAGAGCTTGTAAGGGGAAGTTTTTTTCATTGTAAACATTGAGGAAGACATGATGGTTGTCCCTCATCCTTGTAATATATTGAAAAATAGTAAAGACTCCTTCTCGTTGTTGTCTGTAGATGTAGTCCTTTGTGGTGGTTCATTGGGAAGAACAGTTTTAGCATCTGGCACATTAAGATGCGAGCTCTGTTAAAGCAACAGGGCAAATGGTCACCGTTGATGAAGATGAAGCCTGTTGGGATCAATGAAGCCGAGTTGGCCATGCAATAGGAGAAAGCGTACTCCACGATATTGCTCTGTCTCGTTAACGAAATCATAATCGAGGTTGCAGATGAAGAAACTACGACTGGTCTATGATTGAAGCTTGAAAGTCTGAATATGACGAAATCTTTAACCACCAAGTTGCTTCTAAAGCAATGAATATTTTCCCTCTGTATGAAATAAGGTATGTCTCTAAAAGACCATCTGGATCGGTTGAATACTTTGTTAATGGAGTTGAGAAACATTTATGTTAAGAAAGAGGATGAAGATGCCGCTCTACTTCCATTAGTTTCTCTTCCTCTATCATATGAGAGCTTTGTTCAATCCTTCGTTGTCGAAAAGAATATTGTTACTCTGGAAGAGATCAAATCTAGTTTACACACAAAGAAACTCCATCAGATGGCATTAAGTGGTGATGTTGATGATTCTGGTTTAGGACTTGTAGTAACAAGTTCTAACAAGGGGCGTGAATGTTATGAAAAGAGCAATAAGAAAGGCAAAAGAAGGTCGAACTTTAAGGGTAGACATCTAAATCTGAAAGACACGTACAACTACTGTAAGGAACCAAGCCACTGGAAGGTTGATTGTCCCAAGAAGGAATCAAACCCCGTTTGTTGCTACAACATAGGATGATTCTACTGAACACATGATGACATGGTTAGAACAGTAACTAATGTATGGCATGTTCCAGAGTTGGATAAAAATTTAATATCCCTGATGGTATTGGATGATTAGGGATGTAAATATAGAGGTAGAGGTGGAGCAATCTCGGTGACAAAAGGAGCTTTGATAGTTACGAAGGAATCAAGAAAAAGTTCCTTGTATGTTCTCCAAGGTTCCACAAAAAAAGACTCTATGGCAACGTTATCTCCTTCAAAGCAGTCAAAATCAGAACATACCAGGTTGTGGCATATGCAACTTGTGCATTTGAAAGAGGAATGATAATTCTAAGCAAACAAGGTCTTTTAGGAGGTCACAAGCTAGTAAATCTTGAATTCTGTGAGCACTGTATATTTGGCAAACAATGTCGAGTTCAGTTCTATAAAGTAGTGCACTCTACAAAGGAAACACTTGATTATAGCCACACTGATTGTTG
>JAMKQA010005819.1:0-30573 GCA_024699735.1 Posidonia australis
CTCGGAGCTTCTCATTGAGTCCGACTCCGCGGCTCTCGTCTCCATGTTGCGGGGTGGCCGCTGCTTCGACTGGCGGCTGCAGAAGGATTGGCAGGGCGTCGTTTCTCTGGTGCAGCAGTCCGCCTCCATTTCCCATGTCTTCCGGGAGGCTAACTCCGTCGCGGATGGACTGGCCAACTGGGGCGTTGACTCACAGCAATTCCACTACCTGGCTTCGGCGGACGCTCTTTCAAAGTTTTTGCGCGGGACTCTTTGTTTGGAAAGGGCTGGGCTGCCTTATGTTCGTTCCAGGCGACTTTAGTCCTTGCCCCTCCCCTCCTTGTAATCGGTTTGGCTCTTGCTATTTGATTTTGGGGTCTCCTGGGGCTCGTTTTTCCAGGTAAAAAAAAAAATTAAAGAATCAAAACCCTAAAATGCCTAAAAATCCCAAAACAAAAAAACCTAAAATAATTAAAACCCTAATTTTAAAACCAATTAATTAAACCTTAAATCACAAAATCAAAAATTTAATTAAAATCATAAAACACAAATGAAAGCCTAAATCTAAAACCCAAAATCTATTAAAAAACTTAAAATCAAAATCCTAAAATCCCTAAAAAAAATCCCAAAACAAAAAACCAAAACAAAAACCCTAAAACACAAGCCCAATCGCTGGCCCAATAACCCATTTAATCCATAAATCAAAAAACTTTATAAAAGGGCAAAAATAATTCCAGAGAGCCCTTGATTTCCAGCGAAAACTCCAACGATCAATCCTGAGAACTCCGGAGTGCATCCTTGACCCCCGTGATCTTTGGACCTTCTACCTAGGCCACGCTCTCAATCCTACAGTGCTCAGCACTTGCGGGAGGGGATCGACGGTGTGGAAGGCCCTCACCGGAGTTTAAAACTCCACCGCTGACAGCCATCTGCGGGGGATCTGTTTCCAGCCTCTCCAGCGCTTCAATCCACCCTAGAGCATTCAGCCCTTATCTAAACAACCTCCTCCACCCTCTTCCTCAGCCCAAAAGCCCTCGACATCAGCAACCAAAGTGTCACCGGAGTACGCCGCCGTCAGCCTGTCTCGTCGGGGAAGACAACCCCGCTTATCAGGTACTCTTCTCCCCCTCTCTTTTTTTCCCATGTTAGGTCTAGAACGTTTCCCAAGTGTCTTGGTCGTGATTAGCGGGAGGGATCACCCCTGTCCATTGACACCGTCGCCTTCGTTGGTGGGTTCACCACCACCGGCGAGGCCCCAAGCCTCCCAGGTCTGGGCAAAGTCCTCGGGTCTTTCCTACTCTCCTCCCCTATTCCTCCTCCTCCTTCCTGAGATCTTATCACTCAGGGGAGGGCCCTCGAACATTTGAAGACGTCACCGTTGCTTCTTCGTCGACCGTCTCCACCGTGGAATCCCCCGGGATGCTCTAGTCATGCCCGCATCAAACCAACACCTCTGAGAGCCTCCCTATGGTCCACCGAGCGTCCCACGACCACTGCTCGAGCACTCCCTCCGCTGCAACTCTGCCCCCACCGGCGTCACGATCATCACCGAAGTCTGGGATGGGTGGCGCGCCTCGGGCCACCACAGCCGTGCCCGATACCCCGAAGAGCTCCACCGTGTCCCCTTCAAGCTCCCTGGAGCCTCAGTTCGCCGCTTGGACGTCTGCGGAACCACTGTCAGTGAAGCTCGCCGTTGCCGAAGAAGAACGGTCGGGGTGACGTTGACCCACCGTTTCTGCTGCTGGATGGATCATCGACGCCGATGGATCTCTTCCTCTCCTCCCTTTCTTGCTTTCTTCACCCTCCAACGAGGGATCGTTCCCCGGGGAGGCCTTGGATGGCCTCCCCAGTCCTCTATCGCCGGCGATCTTCGAATCGTCGGAGGCCATTGTTTTCTTTTATTTTTCTTTTATCTTTTTCCCTTAGTTTTAAGTTATTTGCGTTTGAGTCCTCCTTTATTACTGTTGAGTCCTTTTATTTATGCTTAAGTCCCTAGTATTTTAAATAATCCTTTAGTTCTTCATTATTATTGTAAATATTGCATTCTTTACCTTGTTTCTTTTTTTTAATTTCATTTTTAGTTTTATGTATGCATGTTTATTTACATTTAAGCCCCTACCTCCATATTTCCTTTATTATTAAGTCTAGAGCTTTTGCAATAAGCCTCAAAGTTTTTAAAAAATGAGTTTCTTCTTTGAAATTTTGCACATTAATCCTAAGTAATTGCATAATTACACTGATCACTATGAAATCCCATTTTTTATCACATTCAGGCCCTTGGAATTTTACACATGAGTCCCTGAGTCCTTAATAAATAACTCTGGAACATAGAGAATTTGCATATAGACCCCTAGACCTAGTTTTAAATCCATCATTTAGGGTTTTAAATGTTTTCTTGTGTATCTCTGATATTTTTGACTCATTGCATCTCACATTTTTGCATTTAATCATGGATTCAATTTAAAAATCATGTTTTAACTATAAATTAATCTTTAGTCTCACATTTTAATCATAGTCACACTTATGTGCGAATTTTGCACTTTAGTCCCTAAGTTTTCAGAAAATCATCCAAGTGTAATTTTCACACATCTCAATGCCACATGCACATTTGATCCATCATCTTCATGTTAGGATAGAAGTCATGAATACATCTTTGATCCAAATTCTCATCCATTTGTGAATTTTGCATTTTAGTCCATGTGTTTGTCTTTTATTGTACTTACATCATTTTATTGCTTTTCCCTCCATGTTTTCTTGCAAATAACCTCTTTCAGACATTTGACACACATTCTGACATAACTGAGACCATGCATCATCCCCATACTTGCATTCATCACACCTGGTCATGAAAATGACCAAATTGCCCCTGTTTCTCTAATTCATGTGCATACATTTTAATTTTTGCACTCAGCCTTGCATAGTCCTTGTTCAAGCCATCCCTTAGCACGTTTTTGCACATTTAGGCACCTATCCACGCATTTCACATAGTTTCCATTACATTTGTGCGTCGATCCCTCCTTTTTAAGTGAGATTGCATCTCATATGTTTCTTTCTTGGATTTTTCCCCACTTTGTTTTTGGAGTCTCTCGCCTTACATTCAATTTGATTCTCTTTAATGCTACATTTCGTATTTCTTATTTGATTTAGATTTCATCGCCCGTGGGCGTACACGAATTGACCGGAAGGCCCGCATTGGCCCATTTGCGGATTATTTCCACTTTCTGAATTTCACGACTTTTCCTTGATTCTAAGGACTTAGGTCAACTCCACTATCTATCTTTTTGATGTCAGCATGGTTTTCCAAGGTGTTCCTTCCAGAAACCTCATCATTTCATGTGATTTTCTTTGTTGTGTCGCATTTTGTGATTTCATGTGGATTTCTTCGTAGTTTTCGCACATCATCTTGCACATCCATCTGGTCTTGTCATGACATTCATGTTAGCATGTTTAGGGCACAATCCAGGCTTAGCAAACATTCACCTAGCTTTTAGCAAGCAATTTAGACTAGAAAGACAGAGTTTCTCGAGCGTACGAGGGTGCCTAATACCTTCCTTATGCATAATAGGAATCCTTACCCATCCTCTGGTTAGCAGACATCCGGCCTTCACATCTGCCTCTCTTACATTTAATCTTTGGTGGTTTTCCTCATCTTTCCCTTAAAAGACTAGGTGGCGACTCCCTTTTTTATTTGTTTTATCCTATCTTGCGCCTTCGCCATCTTGGCATGGCTATGATGTCCTCCCTCTAGCGCCACTCCTCGTCGAATCCCCGAGTTGGCATGGTCACACCCTTAAAAGATTAGGTGGCGACTCCCTTTTCTTTTTCGTTTTATCCTATCTCGCGCATTCGCCATCCTGTCATGGCTGTGGCCTCCTCCCTCTGGCGCGACCCCCATGCCGGATCCCCTAAGCTGAGCACAGTCACAGTAGGGACGCATTTCTCCCATAGAAACGCTTTTTCACTTAAGATGTGACTATATCTTTTGACTTTACACTCTAAACAATGTCAAATGTAAGTAGAAGATGAAGGTGGCAACCACAGCTTCATTTTCACCTTCATCTTCGAATTGGAGGTGTCTTACATCTCGCAAGTTAGTTATAAAGGAAGTTTGACCTTCCATGTTAAACACTTGAAAGTGATGTATACACAATTCTGAGCTTAGTTACACAATTCCGAGCTTAATTAAACACTTGAAAGTGATGTATACCACACCTATTACATGCAAACAAATGGTTATTTATGGGATGAGAGAGGGTGACTATGGATGATTCAATCTTGGATTTGTAGATATAATATAAACACACAAAGTGTATCTCTCTTTTTTCTTTGAAGGTAGAGGTTGTAACTAGGCAAATAAATGTAACATTTGAAAATAAAGGTCATTTAGTATGAATTCATTTATTTTGAATTCGAAAGGGACAAGGATCAGTATATGATACCTTTTAGTCATTAATGATGGCTATATGAGAACATAACAAGATGTCATTGATTAATTGGTTTTTAATTAGATTGATGTTTTGATCCAAATCCCATTCACATACTGATCCCTAGGGAGTAAAAGTCAAAACAATGTGCAAAACTCATTTTCCTGAAATAAACCTATTTTCCAATGTCATAGGATTTAAACTTCCAATCTCACATACAACCACAAATATGTTTCATCACTTAACCAAGCAAAATAGATGTGCAAAACTCTCGATAATGTTTTTTTTAGTAAAAAAACTCTTAGGTAGTGTTTGATAATGATCTTTTGTTTGTAGTGTTTTTTGAAAAGCAATTTTATGTGTTTTTTTACTGTCGACAACTTATGGAATGATAAAGAATGGAAAAATCGGCATAAGTCAACTTATGAGAGTGCTGACCATCTCACAAGTCGTGTGGGTCCCACTAACTTGTGAGAGGATTAGTCTGGTCAGTCCTCCCATGCGTCAGCCTATATTTAAGGCCTCATAAAGAGTCACATTTGGTTATTGTAAAACAAGAGTATATTTTTTGTCTAAAATGACCAAGTTATCCTTCACATTTTGTGAAATTTTTTGTAAGGAGGAAATGGAAGGAGTAGTAAGTGAGATGGTGATTCAGGCCTCGCAAGTAATGGCTGTGTCAATAGCAGAGGAAGAGAGATCATCTCTAAATTTGACTTCTTCTTCGTGTTGCTCTCCCATCTCAAACGCTTGACACCAGAAGACCAGCAACTTCCAAAAGTGGAGGCAGCAGATGCAGTTAGCATGGAAGTGGGGGAATCCTATTACCACAAGTCCCACCGCCTCGCTGTGAGGAAGACAACGAGCAAAAACTGCAAGCAAAGATGAGATGGAAAGAAAAGGGACACAAAGATCTCTCATTTTTTTTCCCTTCTTTATTCTCCATCGTAGCTTCCCGATCTCACTCAAATCTACACCGTCTTGATCAGATTCATTTTGATGCCCTTAGATGGTTCAAGGTGCTACTTTTGATGAAGGGTAAGCACCTCTAGTCTCAGTGATGACAATGTCGAGGAGTAATCTGGTGGTGGATGTCGTCAAGAGGTAGTGGGACGAGGAGAGCATGATGGGAAAAGAGGACGAGGACTCCCCCACCACCAAGAAGCCAGTCGGGGTGAGGCTGGACATTAGGAGGTGTCTGTTGACCATGTGGAAGGTGGTAATTACTATGTCCGTCTTCCTCCTATTGGTTTGTGGACTTTATTACGTGTCCTCCTCGTTCGCCCTCTTCTTTCCTCCTCGTTCACCCTCATCTCTCCTCCTCCTCCTTGTCTGCTCCATCTCTCGACGTCAGGGAAGAAGAGGAAGAACAAGAGCAGCTAGGAAGAAGAAGGATGCCTTTGATGGAGTGGTAGGAGAGGTAGAGGGATAGGATCGAAGAGGGGTGGACTACTAAAGAAGAAGAGGAAGAAAAAGAACGGCTAGGAAGAAGAAGAAGAAGAGTATGTGTACTATTATGTTTTCAATAAAAACAATATAGGACAAATGAAAAAGATCCTATCATTTTTAAAATGTTATCTCTCATTGCATTTTTTATAAGTTTTACACATGTTAAAAACTAATGTTTTTGAATAAGCTGACTTTTTTTGTGCATTTGGTGTAACCTTTTCTGTTTAAGTGATTATTTTTAATAAATTGTAGAAAATAATCATTAACAAACGCTATCTTAATAATTTTGTACTCTTAGCATAATTGCTAGAACAAGGATTTTTTGTAATATTTGTACACAAGCTCTGGCGAAAAACTGCGCTGTTGTTCTGTTAAACTGTGCTCTGTCTCACGGCATCCCCGATCGTGTTGGTTCTTCTTCCTCTCCCCTGAGATCTATGGCTGGTCGACGTCTGCCCCCGGGCCGCCGTGATCCTTACTTTCTCCACTCACGTAAAGCCGCGTTGGGGGGCGCGTAGGGTGAGAGCACCGGGACTGAGGCGGAGTCATCTCAGATGGTAACTTTTGTCCCTCCTTCTTCTCCGTTTAGCCCATTGAGGGGCAATCAGAAGAGGAAGGCCTCCGCTTCTCTCTTTGAGTCGGTACAGGGGGGTTCTATTGCAACTATCCCCGACTCTACTCGGAGAAGACCTCTCTCCGATGATCCCAGATCTTCCAGATCTGGAATCCTGGTGATCTTCTGTGGTTTTTCCCCCTGCATGAGCTTCCATGTTAATAGTTATGTGCATATTTTTGTGGATGTTTGTTTTATTTATAGACTGATATCTCGGTGTTGGTCATATTGTTTGGCTTCATGCTTCTTTGGCAATACTATTATTGATGAATATGGATCTGAGATAGCGCGATTTTTAGCATCATCTAGTTGTAGATTCTTTGGTTTTTTTGATGTTTTTGGATCGCCTGTGGTTTTTCGATCGGTTGGGGGGTTTTCTCCCCAAACTATTGTTGGATCATGCTCTATTCCTTCGTATATTGTGTGTATGGATCCTATTTTTCATTCTGATCCGGCGATCCCTCTGCAACTTCTGGTGGGTCGGCGGAGAGAGGAACCTGCAACTTGTGGTGGCGTGGCTGACACGCCAGGTTCTGCTGACCCCTCGTACTCCGTGTGGGGGTATTCCCAATTTTGCCCTCCTATTTTTTGTGCGGAATATAATAACTATAGAGGGTTAGGCAGGGGGTTTTTTGTAAACTCTATGAGCGATAATGTAAATTTTAATTTCCCTCCACCTTCTGTTGATTTGGTGGGACCACGGGGATCAAATCTGGTAGACGAGGCGCCGATTTTGACTGACCATTGCTCTCCTCATGTCGATTTTGTTTTAATTGTGGAGGGAGGCTCTCTGTCTGGGAATGGCAACCCTCCCCCCCACTACTCTGATAACTCTGACATGTCGCCGAAATCTCTAACGTCTGTCTCTGCGGCTGAGATCTCGCCTGACAAAGATGATATTATTCCTGATTTTGGGTATGGTGGCTCGCATTTTGCCGCCTTGAATCCCTCATACTCTTCATCTTCCTCTGAGGATTCCCTTGACTGTGTCACTGGTTCTCTGGGGTGGACTCTGGTGGAGAAGAAGAAGCACTCCTTATCCCCTCTGGTACGTTTCTGTAGGAATAATAATCGGTGCTTCGCGTGTGGTCTGCGTGGCCACATTAAGAGCAACTGTAAATTTTCTAGGGCTTGTTATAGATGTAAAGCTTCTTCTCATTCGGTAACTATTTGTGACTTTTTCCAGGAGTCCAGAGTTAAATCCTCTATGGCTGGGTTGTCGCCCCAAAATCCGATTGTTATTTACCCTACTGATGCATCATGTGACCTTACTATCCATTACTCCTGTTGTGCTATTGTCACAGACCACTCCTCCTGTCTCACTATGGATATGTTATCACAGCACATTCTATCTAGCTGGCCCCTTCACATCAAAATAGAAATCTCTGATTTCTCCCAAGGGAAATTTCTTTTGAAATTTCCTTCCATTAAAGATAAAAATGACATCCTGAGTAGATTTGGGTCCTCCCTTCATTCTCTATCTGCTTCATTTGTACACTGGTCGCCCAGCTCTAATGCTGTGCTCTCCCTTAAGGAAGCGGGGACTTGGATTAGACTGGAAGGCATTCCTCATCACTTGTGGTGTGTTGAGATATTCCATAGGTTGATTTCAGATTTTGCTGAACTTATTGAGGTTGACTTATCTATTGACAGAGTCAAGTTTTCAGGATTTGCTAGGGTTAGGATTAAGATGTTCCCGGGAAAAGAAATCTCTGATGTGAGATTCTTCTGTTATGGGAAAACTGTCTATCCTATTAAATATTGTCTTAGTTTGGACATTTGTTCTTCTTCCTCCCCCCCATCCCAAAAAACTTTCCCTGCCTGGCCCAAACACGCTTTTCAGGTGTCCTCCTCTAGGAACTTTAATCCTGTCAGGAAACCTTTTAAAAAGGGATGGCGTGGCAATGTTAGTGGAAAGAACCAACATAACTCCAAGTCCTAGTGGAAATCTGGGAAAAATGTCTGGATGAGACATTCTTCATCTCCTTCCCCTTTGCCCTCACCTCATGAGTCAGCTAGTCTGTTACCTACTCCTGCACCACCTGTCCCTCCTATTAATAGAAATTCTGAGCCAAGTGATGTTGACCCCAAGTGGGTGCAATCTGAAATCAAGGCAAGGCATCTTTCTCAAGCAAAATTCAGAAAGGTTATGGCCATCTATGACTGCCTGGACCATGACGAAATGGACACTATTCACTCTGAGAAGCCTGCTTCCAGGCCTCCTACTCCTGTGCATGCTCCAGGTGAGAACTTGCATACTACCTTTGAACATTCTTCTGATTTAGGTCATGGCACTGTAACTAGTAACTTTTCTGATGCTTGTGCTGCTAAACTATTATTATCTGGTATATCTGGATCTTCTCCTGAAGATCCTCTGCTATGGGAGTCTTATGAGCATTTCAAATGCTTTTGTGGTAAAATTGGTATTTCTTTATCTTCTAAAGAAGAAGCAATTGCATTTTTTAATCAAATAAGAAAGGAGCAAGGCAAAGAGTTTGTCCTGTTGGAAGATCCCTAGGGTCCCTTGGATGGGAGGGGTTCTTCTGTTTAGACCCAATCATTTTTTTATGATTATAGTTGCCTGGAATATTCGAGGCATGGGGTTTGGGCATAAGAAGAGAGAACTTAAGGAGTTTATTGCAGCTAACAGATGTGATATTATTATTGTAAGTGAAACCAAGCAGGAAGAGTACCCTGAAAGAATTTTAAGATATATAGGTGGTCATAAAATTAACACTTGGTCTTTTGTCCCCTCTGTTGGAGTTTCAGGGGGGCTTCTAATTGGGTGGGATTACAGGCAATGTAAGGCTATTAGATGCTTCCCTTTTAGTTTTAGCCTTTCTATTAACTTTGAAAATCTGGACAATAAGATGGTTTGGAGGCTCACTGGGGTCTATGGCCCCTGCGACCACAGTTTGAAACCTAATTTCATGGAGCAATTACACCATATTGGTACTTTGGTTAATAATTGCTGGCTTGTGGGGGGTGATTTTAATGTGATAAGGTACCCTAGTGAACACTCCCCTATCATCGGCAGCAATACACACATGGACAAATTTAATCTCTTTATTGACCAAAATTCTTTGATAGATTTATCACCAAACAACTTCTATTTCACTTGGTCCAATTTTCAAGAAAACCCAGTAATGGTTAAGCTTGATCGTTTCCTTATGTCTCAGGGTTGGTCTGCGAGATATCCATACTCTATTTGTACAGGGAAGGCCAGGATAGTATCTGACCATATTCCTATCCTAATAAATACTCATATCCCAAATTGGGGTCCCATTCCTTTCAAATTCTACAAATCTTGGTTATCCTATGAAGGCATAGATCAAGTTATTAAGGACTTCTGGGGGCAGCATGGCTATCCCCTGTCTGTTACATCTCCTATTTCTGAGTTTAGTGCTAAATTAAAGAACTTAAAAGCTATTCTCAAAAACTGGTTAGCACCAATTATTGCTTCTAGAAAGAAAAGACTCAGAATAATTAAGACTTTTATTAAGGATATGGACAAGCAAGTTGAAGACTCTGAGGAAATTGATTGGGCTTTGAAAAAGGCTATGAGAGAGGGGACATCTTTCTCTCCTTAAAGAGCTAGAGGTATATTGGAGGCAAAAATTTAGAATCCAATGGTTAAAGGAAAGGGATTTGAATACCTCTTTCTTTCATAATATGGTCAAATGTCATAGGAGAAGAAATAATATCTCTTCTTTACTAATCAACAATTGTGTCTCTAATGACCACTCTGAAATCTGTGGGGTGGCAGAGGATCACTTTACTGAGTTATTCAACAAGGGAGTCTATTCTCATATGACCTTTGTTTGGGATGCTTTAATCCCTACCAAAGTTCCCAATCCACATCTGGTAGAGATCCCTTTTGAGGAGGAGGAAATAAGGAGAAGTGTATTTCACCTTGCTGCGGATAAGTCACCAGGTCCTGATGGCTTTCCTATTTTCTTTTTTCAACTATTTTGGGATCTTCTAAAGGAAGATATAATTAATATTTTCAATGTACTGTTCTGTTCAAATGACCCTGAATTTTTGTCTTCAGTCAACCAGACTTTCATTACTTTAATTCCAAAAAAGTTGGGGTCCATAAGGATTCAGGACTATAGACCTATCAGTTTACTCAATAGTATCTATAAAATCATTTCTAAGACTCTTGCCTCTAGGTTAGATCCTTTTCTTAATACTGTTTTGGATGCATCTCAGTGTGCATTCCTAAAAGGAAGGTCCATTGGGGACTATTTCCTGATTGCCCAGGAAACTCTTCATTACATGAAGTCCTCAAATATTAAAGGTTATCTATTGAAAAAAGACTTTGAAAAAACCTTTTATAATGTAAATTGGAATTTCCTTCTTGATTCATTATCTGGCCTGGGTTTTGGTGGTAGGTGGATCAAGTGGATTAGTATGTGCATTCAAACTGCAAAATTTTCTGTGTTAATCAATGGTTCACCTAAAGGATACTTTGGGGCAACTAATGGGCTTAGGCAGGGGGACCCTTTATCCCCTCTTCTTTTCATCATTACATCAAATGTACTGAATGCAATGTTCAAGCTGGCAATGAGGAATAATTTAATTGCTGGGATTTCATTTCCCAATGAAGGGTATTCAGTGTTTAATTTACAATATGCTGATGACACTTTATTATTTCTGAAAGACAATAAGGATAATTTGATTAATGTCAAACGAATTCTATGTTGTTTTCAGGCTTGCTCTGGCCTTAAGATTAATTTCTTTAAATCCTCTTTAACAGGAGTGGGGGTCTCCCACTCAAACCTCTTATCCTGTTGTAACATCTTGGGGTGTGAGAAGTTAGATTTACCCATCACATATCTTGGTTTGCCATTACATTTTAAAAAAGTAAATGCTTCTCATTGGGACCCTATGATTGAGAAAGTATCTAATAAGCTCTCTTTATGGAAAGCCAGACATTTATCTCTTGGGGGTAGACTCACTTTAGTAAATGCTGTGCTGTCTGCCATCCCAACTTATTACTTGTTTGTTCTTCACAAGCCTTCTAAAGTTGAGAAAAAATTAGATACTTTAAGGAGCAAATTCCTATGGAATGCCTTAGCTAATAATCAGAAAGGGAGGCATCTTATTAAATGGTCACATCTGTGTAGATCCAAAAATCAAAATGGATGGGGAATTATAACTTTAAAAAATTTTAGTGCTGCCCTTAAGAGCAAATTAATATGGCAATTTTTCTCTAAAGATTTTCAGCCTGGTTGGAAGGCACTGGTTATATCCAGATACTGTCATAGGGGCCCTGGTGCTTTACTAAATTCCTCTACTATACTCTGTTCCCCTTTGTGGAGTTATTTAAAGCAGGGTTTTGCTTTCTTCAATTGCTTCACCTCTGTTGTGCCTGGCAATGGATCCAACACCATGTTCTGGAAACAAAACTGGTGCAATGGCAGTCCTTTACATATTGCTTTGCCTGAACTATATAGGGTAGCTAGATTTAAAAAAGCTACTATTAAACAAACTGTAGATTATTTCCACAGAGATTTTAACAGCCTGTTTACTTTATCCCATTGTCATCCTGTGGATAGCAGGGTGCTTCAGGAACAGTTGGATAAATTGGTTACTATTTTGCAAACTTAAAATTTGGGTATTGAAGATGATAAATGCATCTGGTTGCCACCAAATGAAAGCCCTTTCTCTGTAAAGGCAGCATACAATATTTTAAATGATGGGGGTATACGTAATGGGTTCGTTAAGTGCATTTGGGCCAGTGCTACTCCATTAAAAGTCAAGCTTTTTGCATGGTTAGTAATTCAGAACAAAAATTTGACAAAAGAAAATTTGTTAAAAAGATCATGGGCTGGATCTCCTCTATGCACTTTTTGTCTAGTGAGCATTGAGCATAATAATCATTTGTTTCTAAACTGCTCTTTTGTTAGAAAAATTTGGGACTTCTTGTTATCATCAGCATTATACCCTGGATATTTTTCTGTGGCAGATTTATTCCTATCTGTCCCTAATCTTAAATACTATTTGCCTTATTCTGGGTGGACTATGTTGCTTCAAGTCATCCTCTGGTTGATTTGGAAAGAAAGGAACAATAGGATCTTCAGGAATTCATGTAAATCAGCTTCTGATATCATCTGTGATCTTATTTTTTTCATGAATCTCTGGATCGACAATCTTGTTGTAGGATTTGAGAAGGAGGAGATGAGGCAATTCATGTCGGCTATGGCTGCTCAGCTGGCTGATTCCTCCAACCTTTTTGACCCTTCCTCCTCCAAAATTCCTTCTGGAGCTGAATCTCTGCCCCTTCAGGACTCAAGGAGAAGTTCTTTGCCCCCTGATGGACTATGATGCTTCCTTTGAAAAGCATATGCAGTTCTGTCTGTTTGGTGTTAAATTTGGACAATTATTTTTTAGGTTGCTTACCTATGGTGATGTAATATTCTAAACAATACTATGTTTTTCTTACTGAGCATTTAAAGCGATGAAATACATATATCTAAACTTTTACCAAAAAAAAATAATTTTGTACTCTTCTACAACTCATGGTAGTAAATTATTGACGCAAAAGAAAGAAGTAGAAGCGATAATTCACCTAATATGAGAAACTTCCATGATGTAAAAATCTCAAAGGTGTTTGGATCTGGATTCCTCAGGCAGTCAGGTGGCATTGGACCACGGGCCACCCCTCAGGAATTCTACAATTCTACGGTAAAAACCCATCAAAGCTTACATCTAACGGACCATATGCCGTCATGCAAGCAGAAAGCTCTCTCAAACCACATGGATTTTGTGTCAACAAATCAACATTGTCTACAAGATAAACATATGAAACAACACCTAAACTGCTAAACACACCTTCCAAACTTCCATATCATGATGAGAATCTTCAAGTTAAAATACATGCTATTGACAACCAATTAACATAATTGCAAATGTGCCAGGTACTGTCCCCAGATCCAGAGGTTTGATGAGATCGTTAGACACATATACCTAAAGAAACCAAGAATGAATGTATCAATCAGACTATGTGAGAAGAAAAATTGAAGTTCTGACACCCATAATTAGGGAACATTCTGTTGTTCCTTCCTACAAAAAAAATTCCCATGATTACTAAATTCCTTTCTACAATTCTACCTCCCAGAACCAATTAAATTCACATGTCTACAACGCCAATCATCACTCACAAGTCACAACCCGATAAAAGTAGCTTTTCAAAGATAAACAGCCAATCAATAAAGATTTCAATTTTTTCATCGCATTTCATTGTTGTGTTCTTCTCCGACCTCTATCTTGTTCTGTCCCCCATCCCCTCCCTCCTTATGTTTCTATTCCGGGAAGCTCGCTTCTGCACCTCCAATGGCGGAGAGAGAGAGAGAGAGAGAGAGCAGAAAGGAAAGAACAGACGGATGTGTGTGTATGCATCAGAACCATCCAAGGTGAAAAAAGAACCATTTTTTAAAGGAACCATTTTTTTTCCCTCACGATTAATACAAAACAGTACCCAATACCCAGAAGAAAGAGGAGAGAAGAATAGCATCTCAGAAGCGACGGAGGGCGACACTGCCGCACTTGGCACATGCCGCCGCCGACCGAGCAACCATGGACAACGTAAAGCACACCTTGCAGCCCACAAGCACGAGAACAGGACTACCAGAACCTTCCATGTGGCGGTGATGTCGTGTGGCGGCGGCAGAGGCGCTGCTGCACGCTGTGGAGTGAGAGGAGGCCGAGGTGGCGGTGGAGATGGCAGATGAGGACGAGGAGCACAAAGGGGAGGAGGTGGCGTTGATGCAATTGCTTCCATCGGAGCTCTCGTCGGAGCGGCTATCGTCGAGGTTGGTGTCCTCGCCGTCGTCTAGGACAGACTCCGGTTCCGAGTCGGAGGTGTCGAAGTTAGAGGAGTACCGGCGTGGGTCGTGGCTGGTTTTGGTTCCGTCGGACTTATTCACGTAGTAAATCTCCCCAGTCTGCAACAGGTGGAAGATTGTTAGACCAAATAAAATGATCACTAGAGGTGGCAAAAAGGAACGGCAGAAAGAAGTGGAAGAAAGCACGAGACGCAAAAGGGAAAACAGAAGGAAACGAGATAACTTTTTGCAGGCATTGGACCCGGGGAAGCTTTTTAGAAGTTTGGGTTAGGAATGGTTTATTCAATAACTGGAGAAAAGGAGGAAGACAGAAATCTTTGAGAAGGAACTAAACTCGGAAAAAGGCTTATGGAAACTTGGGTAAGAAATGGTTTATGCCAGATTATTGGAGAAAACCAGAGGAAAGCAAACATCATTAAGCAGGCATTAGATTCAGATAAATATTTAGAAAGTTGGGTATGAAGTAAATTTTTTTTCAAAAGATTGGAGAAAACGAGGACTTCGTATTAGTACAGAAAGAAAAATGTGACATTTTTTTTCTTGAAGAAAGGTAGATAATCCTTGAGAAGCAAGCTTGTGAAGACTTGGATTCTAGGCATTTATTCCAAATGATTGGAGACCAGAAGCAAGAGCCATTAATGAGGGTGGATCTCATCCATGAACTCAAGATGGAGGAAAGGTGGAGGGAAAGAAAAGAGAGATCCTTCGAGCATTCACTACACAAACAAAGGCCAAGCATTTAGATCATAGGTCTGGTGCATTTACTCCAAATGATTGGGGAATAGAAGGAACGCCCATTAATGAGGGGATCTCTGAGCTTATGGGGGCATTTATTACTACCACTATTATCATTAACGAACGAGGTGATGTTAGATTCGAACCTGGATGTTGAGGAACTGCTCCCACGGGTGGGGAAGAGGAGGGGCCTCCGAGTTGAGATCCACAGTGATGCCTGCCGTCTCGCGATCCAGGCCTCCCAAGACAAGATTGCCACGGTCGGCGTGGGCTGCCCTCTGGGAAAGCGAGCAGCCCCGCAGGGAAGACTCGATCATCTCCATGTTGGGGAAGTCCACCGGCCGCCGGAACCGGGGAGGAGCCATTGGAGAAGGAGCCTTTCTTGCTGAGAGAGAGAGAGGGTGGTGGGGGATTTCACCAAGTATGCTCGTGTTGTTTTACCTATGCGAAGAGATGGGATGGGAGATTCTCTGGGGACAGCATTTAATACGAGAGAGAAATAAATCTGTCTTTTGTTGCTTTTTTTTTAACAAGTATGCTCATTCAGAAAACAAACCGAAGAGAACTAGGGTTTCGTGCCCACATGCCCGTTGAAGAAGATCATGGGTTCTCCTTGACCTCACTTCTCACCTGGGGTTGATTAAATTGTTTAACTGTTGAAGGAACGGACCCAGCACAAGTAGGATCGATAATGAGTCAGGTTTGGATAAGATCCGTAGGTTTAGACTTATAAAGTATGAGTATGGATTTTGAAAATACGATCCATGGACCTATGAACTTAGAATCCGCTAGACCTATTTATTTATTGAGTCGGGTCTGAGTCTAAAAATACCTAGATCTGTGGATCCGATTTATATATAATATATTATAAGTTAAATATAAAGAGTAATGTATAATATTTATACTATATATATAATATATATTATTCTACTCTTAAATCTCATTCTCTTTAAAGTGTAAAATTTATATGATGTATGCACATTGATAGAGAATTGTTGTATGAACATTGACAAAGTTGATTTATTGAAGTTAGATATATCTATTTATGTGTTGTTCAACTATCAATGGTTCACGATATTGTTCATGTTATATATTTATTTATGGTTATATTTTATTCATGATATATGTGTATTGATAGAAAATTGTTTAGCATATTTATTTACAATGTTTTAAGTTTAATTAAAAATCTAATTTCTTCAAAAAAAAATGAAAATAAGTTGAAGGACTCATTAGACCCAAGACCTGGTCTCAGACTCGTTATCTTCATGGGTTTAGGTCTGGGTTTTAAAATTAGGACCCAGACCCATACTCAGACCTAGACCCATAAAATAACATGGGTCTGGGTCTGTGTATAGGTAGACCCGACCCAGACCCGACCCATTGCCATCCATAAGCACAATACCACGTTAGGCTAGGCCGAAAGGTTATTGGGTCTACCCATCTAAATAATAATCACATTTCCTATCTTCGTATTTAGACAGTAGGAAGTGGTTGGAATAGGAGTACAAATAGATATGATATATCCAGAAAAAAAAATTGTATTCGTATACATTTTTTAACAGATATGGATATTTGTATCCATAATCCAGAAATGAATATAGATACAAATACGAATATAGTTTTTTAAATTTAAGCAGATACGAATATCCATATTAATAGTGTGTGTGTGTGTGTGTGTATGTGTGTGTGTGTATAAAGTATAGATCTATTGCATGCTTCTTCAACATTTAAAACTACGTTTACATGAAACAAAAATAACAAAACTGATTTCTGGTTTTTACTTTTTTGAAATTCAAAAATCAAACTTATTTAAAAACCACTCCATCCACTCCTTCCCGATCATCTTTAAAAACCTTGCACCCTATTTCCACACACGCACCACCTGCTCCCCCCTCCCCTAGACGCCTCTACCCTCACCCATAGTAGCAACACCAACTGTCGCCGCTGCACCAGCATATGGAACCTGCAGACTGCCACCCCCAACCCATTATCATCGTCGTGTCCTTCGCTCCAACCCCTCCTTCGCTGCCACCATCTTTCTGCAAGGTCTGCTTCCAAACTTCACCCCTGTTTGCTTCTATGGTTTTCCATCTCTACTTCCTTTGATCAGCGTCTACTATTGTTTTTATCAGAAAGTTGCAGATCGATATTGGTGGAGTAGACTTGCACCCATTAGTGGAGGTCGATTTGGACTCCAATGGGTTGTGCAGCGGATATACACCGATCTTGTACAGTTGCGTCGCCATTGTGGAAGTTGATGGCAGTGGCCTGTGCCCACAAGTTCCCCAAGTTCCACCACAGGCCACTGCCATCAACTTCCACAATGGCAACACAACTGTTGACTCCAACAGGTAGTAGAGGTGGAGAAACGACAACGGGTTCACGATTCCACAAATCATCTCCCAACCACCATCGTCCAATAAGAGATCCAAAAGCATGAGGTACAGCTAATTCGATCACTGGAGACAAAGAAATAGGCAATATTGATCTACTCCTCCAAGACTCTTTGTTCACCTTTCTTCTTCATGTACGGGCTGAAGAGGCATGGTTGTGGGTTTGTGAGTGGCGACCAGTGGGCGGTGACTTGGGTTTGGTGTCGCCAAACATTTAGTAATATTGAAATGTTATTCGTTTAGTGATACTATTGTGGTGGATGGGAGAAAGTCTGCTATTGTAATACTATTTTGTATTCAGTTTACTGAACTGTATAGTGAAAAGTAGGATTTCTAAATTTTGTATATAATTGTAATTATGAAATTATGTTGTATTCAATTCAATAATACTGAATTGAAAAAATATTATTGTTTTAATAATACTAAATTATTGATCAATGTAATATTTTTAATCAAATGTAATATTAGTTACGAAATTATTTCTTATTCAGTTTCGTAATACTAAACTAAAATAAACATTTAGTTAAAAAACTATTTTTTATTCAGATTACTAATACTAAACTAAAAAACTAAACTATTTTTACTCAGATCAATAACAATCATACTTAAAATGTAATTCAAAAAATTTTAAAAATTTTCCCTCCAAAGAGAAACCATTAGTGGTATTACTTCAAATAAGGTGGTTTCAATTATGTTTGTCGGATTTAGATTCAACGTTTCAAATCAATCTTCCCTCAAATAAGCTAATTTGAGGGAAAATTGATCTGAAATGTTGGATCTATGTAAACTATGTAACTTACACCTTTCCTCTTCTGTCGACTCCATTCCACTCGACGTCGACCCCTGCGACAACTCCCACTCCACGTCGGTCCCTACGGTAACACTCCACTCCACGTCAACCTTAGCAGCAATTCCCTCGATCCCATGGCAACCTCCTAGTCCACCTCTCTTCACTGATCCATGCCGGCCTTCCACTCCACCGATACCACTCGCAGCCTCCTAGTCCACCTCTCTTCAGTGTTCGCCGAGACACCAATCCACTCTGTCACTATGCTAGTAGCCGCCAACCTGTCTCACTGTCTCTCTCTCTATGTCATGGCCAGCTTGCCATGGTAAACCACTAAGCCATTGGGCATTTCAAACTTATGGACATATGATTTCCTGTCTTTGCTTTTTCTAGGAAAAAAAGCTATAGCAAGCGTTGCAGCAACTTGCAATACAATTCTGGTAACACAAAAGGGGTCTTCTTCTCTTTTTTTAATTTTTTTTTGAAACTCAATTTGTTGTTTTTATTTTGTTGTTCTGTTGGCATCATAATATGCCAAATACCCAGGGCGTGGGCTTCTATTTTCTATTCAACCAACCAACCATCAAATTCTCAAGATGATTTGTGTTCCAGGACTTGCTTGAGGCTATTGCTAAATGAACTCAGAGCTATGGAAGCATGACAGAGCAAATGGAAGCTACACATTCATTAAAAAAAGATCTTGAAACACTCAAATTGGGTATGAACCACTATACATCTTCTATTAATCTCAAGTAAATTAAAACACCTTGCCTTATATTGGAAATTATAAATAAATAATTGATGATCCAGAAACTAATTCAAATGCATGAAAGAAAAGGAGATGGTGAATTTTGCTGCTTTCATAAGTGCTTGAATGTACAACAACTTGACAACTACTTTGTTTATAGCATTATATGCTTGAAGTTATTTCTTGCACAACTCTAGTAGTCTAGACGTGTTAAATGTTAAGACTTGCTTTTATTTCCAGTAATTGCTGCTGTTTTGATTTCTTTCTAGTTTTTGTAAGACTTCTAATCTTGCTATGGTTTGCATGATACACTATGTTATTTTATTCTATCTATCTTTATCTAAAAGAAAAAACTATAAATCAATTTACATTGGTTTGTTTAAGTTTATTTTGTAGAACTAATGTTAATCTCATTTGGAGTATCTATAGACACCCCGATTTGGAAGTCACTTGGCAGCAGGCTCCTCTGGATGATGCTCTGATTGCGACAACCAAAACCCTGGCCCATTCAGGCCCACATTAGTCCACTCTTGACATAATTAAAATTAAAACCCAACAAAACACATTTAAAACATTAAAAACCCAAAATTAATCAAGTAAAAGCCCTAATGCAAGACAAAATTAAATAAAATCCACTTAAAATGCAATTAATCAAACAAAAACCCAAACTCAAGTCAAAATTAAGTAAAATCCACATAAACTCACTTAAAACCCAATTAATTAAGTGAAAACCCTAATTAAATTCAAAAACCCTTAAAACCCAATTAATTAAGTGAAAACTCTAAATAAACTCAAAATCCATTAAAAACCCTAATTAAAATCCAAAAATCCTAATTAAAATTCAAAACCCTAATTAAAATCCAAAAAACCCTAAATAAACCAAAAACCTTAATTAAAACATAAAAACCCTAAATCCTAATTAAAATCCAAAACCCTAAAGTTAAATTATTTTAAACCATAAAAACTCTAAAATAATCAAAACCTTAATTAAAAAAACAATAAATTAAACCCTAAGTCACAAAATCAAAAAACTTAATTCAAATCACAAAAACCAATTAAAAAAATCTAAAAGCAAAAGCCTAAAATCCATGAAAATCCCAAAACAAAAACCTAAAATAATTAAAATCCTAATTTAAAACCAATTAATTAAACCTTAACCATAAATTTAATTAAAATCATAAAACATAAATAAAAAGCCTAAATGAAAATCACAAAACCCTAATTTAAAACTTAAAATCAAAAACCCAAAATGTATTTCAAAACCTTAAATACAAAACCTTAAAACAAAATAAACAAAAAAAAACCAAACACTAAACCCATTTGCAGCCTAATACATTCATAAACCAAAAAAACCTTATAAGTCCAAAAATAATTCTGGCAACTCTCCCCTTCGGCGACCCCCGAGATCTCCGACGGGATCTCCGGCAATCAATCCTGCGAAATCCGGAGCGCATCCTCAGCCTCTCGTGATCACCAGACTTGCCTCCTTCGTCACGCGCCTCATCCAACGGCGTTGGCCCCCTAAGGAGGAGGATCCATGGTGGAAGAAGGTCCTATCGGAGTTTAAAACCTCCTCACCGCCGACAGCTTCT
The DNA here is from genome assembly GCA_024699735.1 of Posidonia australis. Taxonomy (NCBI): domain Eukaryota; kingdom Viridiplantae; phylum Streptophyta; class Magnoliopsida; order Alismatales; family Posidoniaceae; genus Posidonia; species Posidonia australis. The sequence goes on from JAMKQA010005819.1 coordinate 20,571, forward strand.
GCCATTGTCGAGCCTCTCCTCTAGCACGCAAAAAACCCTTTCCTCTCGACACCAAAATCACCAGAACATCCAGCCTTATTTTCCAACGTGAGCAGCCCCACTTTTCACAACCTGGAGCCCCAGCCAGAGCGTCGCCAGAGCACGTCGCCGTCGACCCGTCTCGCCAAAGAAGACACCCTGCACATCAGGTAACTTCCTTTCCCTTCTTCTTCAATTCGTAGCATGCCCCATAGGTCTAGTGCATCCTTGGTTTAGGCTACGACGGTGAGGTCCCCCAGCGCATCGTCAGCCCCTCCCTCTGGCAATGGGTTCCCTTTCGTCGGTGAGGCCTCAGACCTCTTGACCTCAGGTGAGGCCCTCATGGGCCTCCCCTCCTTCCTCCTCTTCTTTCCCCCTTCTCCCTATATTCTCTTCGCTCCAGAGGAGCCTCCCAGAGTTCACAACCGTCGTTGTCGCCACTACACTGCTGTCATCGCCGCTGCCCCATCACCGTCGATCGTTGTCGAGGAGGCTCCTGAGTACACCAGGCACCCTTGCTCTGTGTCATCGCTCTAGGAAGCATCGCTACCTCGCCGTGAGCACCTCCGTACTGCCACGTCGTAGCCTGGACCACTGTAGCCCCCTGATGACTCGCTACTGCCATCGCCGCTGACGCAGAGGCGAAAGAAGACCCTCTGGCCTCCCTGGACCTCGTCGTTGCCTCCCGGAGCTCCGCCATGGTTCACTGAAGCCTCCCAGCCATCGCCGTGCCGCTCCAACTGCTGGATCACCACCGTGCCTCGCCGTCACCTTCCCCGACGTCGACAGAACGCCTCGCCGGAGCGCAAGGTGGGGGGTGAGCCTCAGACCTCCCCAGCCCCTTCTGATACGCCGGAGATAGCCGTCGAGCCTCGCTTCAGCCTCTGGGACTATCGCTCCTCCCCCTCCGCTGCTGGGCCACCGCTGGATCGTCGTCAGAATGCTCGCCGGAGGAGGAACGCTGGTGAGCCTCCAGCAATCTTCGAAAGGACGTTATTTTAGGTCCAGGCCCCATGGTTCTAGGTTATTATTATTAGGTCCTTAGTTTATTACAATTAAGTCCTTTTCATTACATTTAGGTCTTTTTTTTATATGTTTGGCCCAGTAGTTTTAAAATACTTTATGTTCTTTTATCTTCTCTGTGAAATTTGCACATAATTCCCTGCATATTTAGATTTTTTCATTCTTAATGCATTCATGCATGTTTTATCACATGAAAACCCCTGTATCCATATTTTCTTTATAATTAAGTCTTGAACATTTGCATTTGGTCCCTAGAATGTTTTAAAATGAGTTTCCTGTGAAATTTGCATTTTGAGTCCTAAAAGATTTAAAAATCACACTAACCATCATTAAAATTGAATTTTCCTTACATTTAAACCCTAATCTTTTGCATTAAGCCCCTAGAACTTTAAAAATGAGTTTTCTCTGTAAATTTTACATCCTAAACCCTAATAAACCCCCTAATTACATTGACCAACATAAAAGTCCAATTTTTATCACAATCAGGTCCAGAAAGTTTGCACACAAGTCCATGACTCTTTAATAAACAATTCCTGAGCACACAAAGTTTGCATATAGATCCCTAGATTAGTTTTAAATCCATCATTTAGGGTTTTAAATGTTTTCTCGCATGTTTCTGATATTTTTCATTCATTGCATCTCACATTTTGCATTTAATCAAGGATTCCATTTAAAAATCATGTTTTCACTATGAATTGACCTTTAGTCACACATTTTAATCATATTCGCATTCATGTGTGAATTTTGCACTTTAGACCCTGAGTTTTCAGGAAATTACCCAAGTGCAATTTTCACACATCTTAGTGCCACATGCACATTTGATCCATCATCTTCATGTAGAATAGAAGTCATGATTACATTTTTGATCCAAATTCTCACCCTTTTGTGAATTATGCATTTTAGTCCTCACGTTTGTCCTTTATTGCGTTTATATCATTTTACTGTTTTTCCCTCCATGTTTTCTTGCAAATAACATCTTCATGACATTTGACACACATTTTGATATAACTTACTCCATACTTGCATTTATCACATCTGGCCATGAAAATGACCAAATTGCCCCTATATCTCTAATTCATACACATGCACCTTAGTTTTCGCACTCAACCTTACATAATCCTTGTCCAAGTCATCCCTTAGCTTTTTTACACATTTGGGCTTTTATTCATCCGTTTCATATAGTTTTCATCACATTTGCGCATTAGTCCCTCCTTTTTAAGTGAATTTGCATCACATGTGTTTCTTTCTTGGATTTTTCTCCACTTTGTTTTCTTAGTCCCTCACCCTACATTCGATTTGGTTTTCTTTAATCCTACATTTCGGATTTTTTGGTTTGATTTTGATTCATCGCCCGAGGGCGTACACGAACTGACCAAAAGGCCCACATTGGTCCATTTGTGGTTTATTTTCTCCTTTTCGATTTTCATGACCTTTTCACGATTCCGAGAACCTGAGTTGACTCCACTTCTCGTCTTTTTGACATCAGTATGGTTTTCCCGAACATTCTATCCATAAACACTGTCATTTTATGGGATTTTCTTCGGATGGCATCATTTGTCTGTCTTATGCGGGTTTCTTTGCAATTTTCCCATATCGATTTCCACAATGTTTTTTTTATGATTCTGTTAACAAGAGTTGTTTGCATTTTTGATTTTCTTGAGCCTGTTTGATTTTCTAAACCATTTTTTGCAAAAACCTCACCATGTCATGTGATTTTCTTTGTCATGTCATACTTTGCGATTTCGTCATTTTATGTGGATTCCTTCGCAGTTTTCGCACATCATCTTGCACATTCATCCAATTTTGTCATGACATACATTTTAGCATGATTAGAGCACGATCTCGGCTTAGCAAACATTCATCTAGCCTTTAGCAAGCAATTTAGACTAGAAAAATCGAGTTTCTTGGGCATACGAGGGTGCCTAACACCTTCCTCATGCGTAATAGGAATCCTTACCCATCCTCTGATTAGTAGGCATCTGGCCTTCACATTTACATCTCACGCATTCGATCTTTTGTGGTTTTTCTTGTCTTTCTTTTAAAATACTAGGTGGTGACTCCTTTTCTTTTTATTTTATCCTATCTTGCGCCTTCGCCATCTTGGCATGGCTGTAATCTCATCCCTCTGACGCAACTCTGCGCCAGACCCCCTGGTTGGCATGATCACAGTATCATAATACTTTATTTTTCTATATTCAGATTTTCTGAACCATGCCATGGAAAACAAGAACCACACACTTTCTATAACAACTAGCATTTTATCAAAGTTTATGTCATTTCTCTACATCTCTTACAATAATTGTCTTCTATAGGATCATCTAAGAGTCGATGTGGCACAATTTTTTTTATTTATGAAGCTCCAACTCAATGTTATGGTTACCAAGTTGTCATGTCCTAGGTTCTTCACCATCCTATTCTGAATATCACATATTAACTCGATGCCACTATGCCACTAGTTACCCTTTTTTTTTTCCTCAGTTATCAAAATAATATTTCCATTTGATAACCTCTTGAATTGTAGAAACCTGTGCTTGTGTATTTTTAGAATAAATAGAGTGACCTGTTTCCCTCTTGTATAAAGATCATTAGCAATTTATTATTGTAGTGATTCACTTGATAATGTAATCCCATTTGTGTTTCTTGTGATTACTTCAAGTCACTCTTTCTGCGTCCTTCATATAGATTTACTTAATATTTGACATTAACTAAAAGCACATTGGAAAAGGAACATATTATCTTTGTTATGCTTCTCTATGTTGATTGTAAGAGCTACATACCTATTGTAACCTTAAAATAGATGTTGGTGTCTAGGCATGGTCTTGTATATTGCTAGGTGATACTAGTTCCAAACTTCAGTTCCAATGATGAGTGTTGTCTACTATAAAAAAGGCAAGTTGATCGTAACAATTAAATAAAATGTTTTGGGCGTGGATTGCTTCATGAATGTTTGCAGAATACCCACATATCCTCTGAAATTTCTAAAATTCTCAAAATATGTTCTCAATAGTTAAAGATACACTTAAATACTATACACTTACATACCCTATCATGAGCTTTTTGCAAGATTAATCTGACCATATGTAGGCCTAGGGAAATTGCGACCGTGGGGCTTGCATTCTCCATAGTTACCAGTGCTCGAGTTATACAAGTTAGCACAGAAAAAGAATTGGAAACTTGTTCTTTGTGGTCATTCTTTGGGTGGTGCTTTTGTGTGTACTTTTCTTTATCCTATACATTAACTATAATTGAATTTTATGTAGAAATTCCTTAACCCTGGTACAACTTTTGCTAATACCTTTTTCTTTGTATTCCTACCATCTTTACAACGGGAGGTGATAATGAATTTGTACAGAATCAGAATCGTCTCTCAGGAGTAATTGATCAGAAACATGTTGGCCCTCCCATCTTAATTTTTTCTTAGATGGTTGTTTCTTCAATCCAGTTAGAATCTTTCCAAACTAAATCGTGTTCATGACAGCTAGCACAAAGGGAACACCAAAAACTAGGAGGTAACCAATGATGTGCATCTGTTCAATCTGTCATGCAAGAGAACACCAGAAAAGGTCAACAGAGAAGGTAGCAAGTGCTGGTAATCTTGGAAATGAATTAAACAAAAGGAAAAGTGGAGTTCTAAGTGTAGACGATCCCAACTAACAATTACATGATGCCAATTTGAGTATGTATCCTTTTTAAGTGCCTATTTATTTTCTATTGGTATCTATGGATTGATCACAAGTCAGAAACATAGTTAGAGCACTCAGTTGTTTCGAACTTATATTTATTTTCTAAACAACAAAAATTTGACTAAGGATAACCTAGCCAAAAGAGGTTGGAATGGTTCAAGTACCTGTGTTTTCTGCAACATGCAAAGTGAGACCAACATTCATTTATTTATGAACTGCTCCTTCATATGGCATATACGGAGATTTTTCCTCACCACTGATTTGTATCCTGGATACTTTAATATTGCTGATTTGTTCAATTATATACCTCCACTTAGATTTAATTTAAATATGAGTGGTTGGGTCGTTATGCTGCATATCACCCTTTGTAGACACCCCGATTTTGAGGTGGCTCACAGATAAACACTCTGAAGATGTTGCTTTGGATGCAGTAAGCCCAACCACTTTCGAATCCTATTTGACACTTTAACCAGCCAGAGATCAGTGCATAAACCGACCACAAGCCTGTAGCAAACCCATGGCCCAATTAGCAATTCACGCAGCTAGTGGAGAGCACCAATGTGGAGCACTAGATTGGAGCATCCAGTAGGAGCACCATAGTGGCGCACTAAGCTTGAGTACCAAGATGGAGCACCTTTCTGGCACACCATCTTGGCGCACAACCACTTTTCAGAGTGCTGGTTGTTGGCTTTCCATCTTCTATATTGTAACCCTCGCCAGCGGATATGCCTTGCGAATCTACGCAAGGCTCTTCCTTTGCGATGCTGTCTGCATCCCATTGGAGTTACCCTTGTGAGACTCTATAAAAAGACCTTCATTGGCAACCATTTAGCTCTCTTGGTTAAGTCACCTATCTACTCCCAGCAATTCACTCTCGTTTCCAGAGGATATCCTTACATTCCAGAGCATTCTCAGCTTATCCCAAGCAAACAAGGAAGTGTTATCTTGAGCCTTCGAGGAAGAAACATCTTGGGCAAGGTAAGATCCTTACTCCTCTTTTTACTGATCCTTTTATTAAAACTCTAACTATTGCACTAAATAAAGCATGTGAAGATCTAGATATACGATCTATTAGTAATCTGTTTTCGTGTTGTTTTTATGATAAGATGATTACTCCTACACGTATATTCACAATGCTTCTGTGCCATGTTAAATTCTACATCATGTAATCTCTGTTTTTACATATTGAATCTTGATTCATGCAAATGCTTGCTATGAAATGAGCTGCAAATACACTCTTTACATATTTATCATCTTTATATGATTGTTAGGTTCATTAATTCATTGCATACTCCTTAGAGTCTACTAAGCAGTAGCTTCAGCCCATTAACCCATGAACTTGCATAATTAAAAAATAAATGATAAAAAGGCTTTCTATGCTTTCTTTTGATCATGTTTCAATGCACTACCATTTGAATAATCGAGCTGGTTAAAATTAATCACATTTCATCTCTAGCAGCTAGACCAGAATCTGAAATCCGACAACTGTCTGATTCAGATTTTCTGGAGTGCACCACACTAGAGCACCAATGTGGCACACTAGGGTGGCGCACCTCACTAGAGCACCAATGTGGCGCACTAGGGTGGCGCACCTCACTAGAGCACCAATGTGGCGCACCAAGGTGGCGCACCTCACTAGAGCACCATTCTGGCGCACTCTCCTAGTGCACCAGTCTGGTCAGAGAGCAAATCATCATCTTTACATCATGATCTGCATGCTTTTCCGGATGTTTTTGCCTTTGATTTTTATGATGTATATTCTCTAATATGTCATGACTTTGCATGCATGTTCTTAGTATTGGATAGCACTGTTTTTAAGACTTTTTGCATCTCGCATGTTCAACCTGTTGCTGAAATCTCGTGAACTGATTGCCCCATGAACTCCTGTTTGGGAGGTTCTCATGCAACAGTCCATGATCCAGATCTGGATAGCAAGGCTGGATGTTGTTGTTTTTACTTAGCATAAGGATGGTGTGGTCATGTGAGGCATATAGCCCTTGAGCACAAGACCCACATTGTGTTTTCATTCTTGGATTTTGATGGATATTCATGATGCATGTTCTGATGGGTTTTCTATAAATTTACAGGATTTTATATTGCATGGCAATAAGCTGGTTTACCATCTGATCTGTGATTTTCTCTGGCACACTTTTCTAGCATACATCAGTTGAGCACATAGGTGGCGCAACAGACTGGAGCACCAGTCTGGTGCACCACACAGGCGCACCTGCCTATTTTCCACTACACAGTAGTTCTTGGCATGGTGTTTAGCATGTTTTCTGATCTGATCTTCCTTTGGTTTTCTCTAGGTGTCATCCTGGACATATCAGGATGACTCCACCTTATTTTCAACCATTTTTATGCATGATAGTTCATGTTTTGCATAAAGTAAAGCGAGGTTGAAAGTCACTTGGTGTTGTTAGATCTTTGATCATATCTGTACAATATCCTTGCATCGGTGCTTGACTCACCGCACGAGTGACCTTTCTGAGCATTAGGACACACCCTACAACCCATGCACCCATGTTTAGCATAGGGCACCACTCATATATAGCATTGCATTGCATATCGCCCTCGGGCGTACAGAAAAGGCTGAAAAGCCGACATTCCATACAAGTAAATGAGAAACCCATTAAAAGACCGATTTTCGGGCGCACGAGGGTACCTAATACCTTCATCGTGCGTAACAATGATCCTTGCCCATTTCTGGTTCATGTAGACCTTTTCCATTGGTTTTATCGCATGATTTGAATGTTTTTAAGTGGTTTTCCTCGTCTTCCGTTTTAAAATAGACTAGGTGGCGACTCCTGCATTTTTTATTATTATTTTTATTATTTTGCCATGACTTTGCCGATCCTCAAGTAAAAGACTTAAAACATACTTTGCATTCATCATATAGGACATGCATCTTCTCATCTCTTGAGTCCACCTATATAGTTTGCAAAGGAAATTTCTCAGTTTTCTCATTCTATGGCTTTGGCGTGGGATGAAATACCGGTATGTTCCCCCATGTCAGGGGTCATGTCGGTGTTAGTAAAGGGTACAACCTACTGCTTTGGCAGAGGACGAGGCCCCGAACGCACCACCCGTTTACTACCTAAGCTTTGGCTGGGATTTAGAACGGGGACCTTCATCTTTCTAACCTTGAGTTGGAGACCCATTTACCCCTGTGTGAACCCGGAGTAGATGGCTTGGTAGGACACCCCTAGGCTGTGAGAGAGCGCATGCTAGAAGCATTCATGCATTTGCATCTCATACCACCATAAGCACTGCATCTTTTCTAACTTGTTTGTTTTTGTGCATAGAATACTTGTCAGTGTGCGAGTTCCTTAGCTAGAGCTCGAGGTTTTCCCTTCGCTGACACCCGGTGCGACCCAGTTTCAACCACGTCCCCCGAGTTATCTGTCACTTTCGACTATAGCTCGTCCTAGGATTCATCCCCTTATTCCCAGCCACAGTTCGATTCGTACCCGCTTGCGATTCGCTATGGCCCAGCATGCCAGCGTGCCCCTTTCCTCTGCTGTTCTGGAAGAGGTCCCCATTTCGGTGTACCCTTCCTTTGTTTCTGCCCCTGTTGTCACTGCTACCTCCGCTTTTGCCTTAGCGTCCGGAGGACCTCCGCCATCCTAGTATCGTGTCCCTGTGGCTACCCCGCCTTCGAGGCCACAAGCTTAGTCTTCTGCTGCTTTTGGGACCTCAGTAGTTGAGTCTGTTCCTGTGACCCTTCCCTAGGGTTCTTTTGTTGTTCCTCCCCAGGGCTATGTGTTTACTAGCCTTCCTCTGACTACGACTGTCTCTGTAGTAGCCCCCCCCAGTTTGGACAACTGGGATCTCAGCTTCCTGATTCTTCTCCTATTTTGCCTCCGCCCGTCGGAGCCACCAGTGATGATCCCATTTCCGTACAATTGCAACAAATGTCGGCCCTCGCCTAACAGTTGTAGGGATTGGCACTGGCACTCCAGTCCTTTTCAGGTTTGTCCTTTCCAACTCCCGAGTTGCCTTTGCAACCGGCTCTAGGACCACAGATTGCACCCACTGCACCACCCCCATAACCGTCGCCATCCCTCGTCTCCCCGGTGATAGGGGTGTCGACATTGCCATTTGCAACACCACCACAGCACCCACCACAGCATGCATCTCTACTATCTGATGGTCAGCCATCCTGGCTGACGGGAGCACACGCCGTGAGCATTGTACCTGAGGCCGTTCCAGTCCAACAACTCTTGCTCCCGCATTCTACACCTACTGTAGCACCATCCCCTGCCTTATCCTCACCCATGTACCAAACACAAGCCTCATCTTTTATCCCACAGCACACAGCACCCATGCACGGGTACACTGGCCATCCTGCCGTAGCACCAGATGGCGGAATGGTGGATCTGGAGGAGCCCTTAGGGGCGACCCATACAATGTACGTGGCACCTACCTCAGCTGCACAATCTACGACTGCAGTAGCTCCAGACGCTCTCCTTGCGAGGGTGAATGATTTGGAGCGCACACTCTGACAAGTGCAAGGCGGGGATTGTCGGTCCTACCAATTTCGAGTCCTCTGTTATTTTCCAGAGGCGACTCTCCCACCAAACTTCCAAATCCTAGAATTCGACAAATACAATGGTAGAGGCTGCCCAATTTCCCATCTCAAAGCCTATTGCGGATACCTCGCCCAACTCCAAGCTGACGAGAGATTGCTCATCTGTTTGTTCCAGAAGAGTCTTACGGGGCCCACGTTGAAGTGGTTCACCTCCCTTGACATGGCCACCATCAAGACTTGGGACAACCTTACACAGGCGTTCCTCGAACAGTATTCCTTTAATCTTGACTTAGTCCCAAAGTGGGAGGACTTAATCACTATTAAGCAGAGGCTTCAAGAAACAATTAGGGAGTGTGTTGGACGATGGAGGTCTTTCGCTTCGTAGGTCAAAGATAGGCCCTCCGATGAGGAGTCTATTGAGATCGTGATCCGAGGAGCACAGCCAGCAGTCGGGGCTCTGCTCAGCATACAACCAGTTACCACTTTTTTTGCATTGCTTCGGGCGGGTGCCCATGTTGAGATTTCACTGCACGGCGGTAGTTTTCCAGCACTCTCTGCATTTTCCAGGTGTAACCATGCCGGCGAGGAGATTCCGCAAAAGAATGCGAAACGGTCGGCAAAATCACGTCGAAAAACAAAACAAAATGCAGAAATACAGGAGTCGCCACCTAGTCTATTATGGAAGACAAGGAAAACCATAAACATGAAAAATCATGCAAAAACAATAAGGACAAGTCTGCGAAAACCA
>JAMKQA010005820.1:0-23046 GCA_024699735.1 Posidonia australis
CCCCCCCCCCCCCCCCCCCAACCAAACCCTTTTCTTCCCCCTTTTTTTTTTTTGTTTGAAGTGGCTAAACCCTCCATGCAAGATTAGGGTAAAGAATAAGGATCAATGCATTACTATGAGAAGGATTACGTATTTATATGGGACTTCCATTACATGGATATCCTGTAATCCATCTAACCCATATACATTACTATTAGGGTATCTAACATTACCCTTATGATGGCCCTACAGTTTTTTCTTCTTGTTATACATTGTCAATTTGTGAGATTTCAGTTTTACTGTTGTTTTTGTGTACGGTAATTATTTCAGTTTAACTGTTGTTGCAGGCCTGTCTCAAGGAAATTCATACGAATTTATTGCGTAAACATCTGCACCGTCTGGAACAACCTGCAGTGAAGGAACAAAACATGGACGTAAATAATGATTTTGATTTGTCAGAGGAAGACATTGTGAATGGCATAGAAGGTGCTCTCTTATTTCTTTAGTCAAAATATTATGCTATTTTTTGTGTTAGTATTATATTTTTGCTAATATTGTCCAATATTCTTTCATATTTAGATGAGCAGGCATACTCTCCTGAACCTGATGCGAGACAACAACCAAATGAACTTGATGAAGAGCCTGGCTCATTTTCACCTGAGCTCTTGCATGGTGAGCAAGATGAGGAAGCAATTGATCCAGAAGAGGATATGGTTCAACTGGTATGTTCCATTAGAAACAACATGGCATTGCTCTATATATTGATTGGGTATCTGCTTAGCTAATAGTTGTAAAAGCATGAAATTTCTTAGTATAAAGTAGTAATCTTGTAACAATGGATGACAAGTACCCCAGCCATCCACTTGTCTGATCTAATCCGTCACCAAACCTAACCAATCACAAACAAGGAATTGGTAACTTTCCAAGACAACCAATAAGTGCAATATTGGCCTCCCTTAAGATTTTTCTCCAATACTTATCTCTAAGTAAATTTCTTTTTGTATGAGACAATAACTCAAACCTCATATGTGAGTGACAGTAGGATCCACACAAATGCAACATATCCTGTTGTCCTGAGGTGGGCCTGGGACCCCAGCCTGGGAGCCTTGAGAGCTGTAACAGTTGCAGAAACTTCATGGTGCAGTCTTCCACAATTGATAGTTCTAATGCATATTAATAGCTCCTTAAAAAAACTAATTTATTTGAGTGGTTAATCCATATTAACTAGGGTATGGGGTTATTTTTGTAGGACAAGTCTTGAAACCATTTTTAAGTAGGCATGGTTACAATTGTAAGATTGTGATGACTTGGACACCCAACATAAAGGAGTACAAAACAAATAACAAATTTGACCTACCAAGGGAACGGAAGAATGAATACAGTGACAGAAGCTGTGCTCACATAATTTCTTATAATTCCAAAAAGTTCTCTATGCAAGTATTTCATTTCATTGATAGTTTTCATGTGCCAATATCCAAGTTTTGCACAGAATTACTATTGGCATCTGATAGGGCCTCGGAGTTTCAAAGCAGTAATACAAGATGAGCATACATAATATTTTACTTGAACAAAATCAAAAAAATGAAAGAGTTCAATTGATGTAGAATTGTAAAAATGCTTGTGAATAGTGTTTATGATACCCAAGCTGTATAAAGTAGGTTCTTTAAATATCCATTACTTGTTGCTGTGTAATGACCATTGTGCTTTAATTGTAACAACTGAATGAACCACCCTGGGGATGATATAGAAGAAAATGGCACTTATGAGAAACCTTCTCTTGCTTTTGTTATCTAAAATCAATGTATGGCAGCAGGCAATGAATTATTTTTAGTGTGTTTGGTGTAATAGAAGAATTGTAGAAAGAACTACACTTGTTTATGCTTTTTACGTAGTGTTGCCACTATTTTGTTTGATGTCTTTGAATTATATTCTTTGAATATGCATTAACAGGATAAGAAACGTCAGGCTGTAGTAGTAGAACAGCAAAGAAGAATACAGGTTGCAATGGCTGCAAAGGCAGCTGCTCCTGATGATAACATGGAGATGAAAGCAATGAAAGCGATGGGGGCGATGGAGGAAGGTGATGCAGTATTTGGTTCAGGTGCTGAAGTAAATTTGGAGTCACAGGTAAGCCAACTACATTAACATTGATTGACATTTGAGATAATAATCGTTTACCCAGTTTATACGTACATATTATTAAATCTCACTTCATAAAGGAGAAGCATGTCACAAATAGCTTAAATTACCCAGTTATTCAAATCGAGATGAGTTAAATCAGTGGCTTGAATTAATTAATTATTCAACATTATTAAATTTTTATACCATAATTGACAGGTTAATTAGAGTTATGGCTTAGTCACATGTCATGATTGTTTACGTGGCTTCCATTGCAAAGTATTTCCTTGATACAAACTTGTAGCAGTCTTCTAATCCTCTAGATAATTAAACATTCATTTATATCCAGATGATAGACCTTGTTTAGAGTAAGTAAGTTGATCAACAAAGAGTTTTGGTTTAATCAGAAATACTGAATTATGAATTACGTTTACATAAAGTCATAACTGAAAAATTCATATTCCACATTTCCACTCCTAAATTGTAGCAAACACAAATTTCATCGTTTCTTCTTTCCTTCCTTGCTAATGTTTTAGAAATTGATTGGGATATTTTGGGGAAATAATCCAAAAATGTAAGATTCACAAAAAGACTGTAGCTCATAAGCTGGCATTTGAGGAAGTATATAGTCTTGTACACTATACAGTATACTTTTCCAATTTTGTTGTTAATTACCTCTTATCAAACTAGGAAAGCAATATACTTCATTGTTTTTCTTTGATGACATATTCCTCTCGAGGAACTTCAAACGTACAGCAGACGTTCTTTCACTAGTGAGAAGTTATTGTGTCAGGAATATGCCTGCACCTGTAGTTGTATCCCAAGATTTTGCTGTATATCGTGCCTCATTTAATTGTACAAAAGTTCTGTCCACTGCTCTTCGTATGACAGCTTAAATATAGCATATGGTGCTTATTTCCAATGTCATGCAGGTATATTGGTGGCATGATAAATATCGACCTAGAAAACCCAAGTATTTCAATCGTGTTCATACTGGGTACGAGTGGAACAAATACAACCAGACCCACTATGATCATGACAATCCTCCACCGAAGATTGTGCAGGGATACAAGTTCAATATTTTCTACCCTGATCTTGTCGATAAATCAAAAGCACCTGTATATACAATAGACAGAGATGGAAGCAGTGGGGAGACGTGTCTTATTAGATTTCATGCTGGGCCACCATACGAAGACATTGTAAGTTCTCTCAGAACTCCCATATATTAGTTCTTCTATAGTTATTCATACTCGATACTTAACTCATCTCCTCCTTCCTTACGTGGAAATTTAGGCATTTCGTATCGTTAATAAAGAATGGGAATATTCGCACAAGAAGGGCTTTAAATGCACGTTTGAACGTGGAATTTTGCATGTATACTTCAACTTCAAGCGCTACAGATACCGAAGATAACGCTATTTAGATTGAATGTATGTCAAATTTTTTTATTCATGTGTTTCAGTTCATTATATACCGAATATCAACTTGTATACTATGATCTCTTTGGCCATGAGATTGGGCAAAGAGGCAAATCTTGTCATTTTTCAATTCATTATATGAGCTAATTGCTTATAAGGTTATATGGGGTATTATCGGATAAGAATCCGATTATAACTTTCTTTGTTTAACATACAGACAACTGTGAAAATTGTTGTAACAGCTTCAACTTTTGATTGATACATGGCTGAGAATCAGTTAACTTGGAAAAATTAAGTAAAGTATTCTTAAATTTAGTATGACATTAAATATTAAGTTTCATATCACTAATTGGTAAAATTGACATAATGTAACATGTAAACAATATAAAAAAGAAGTGAAAATATAAAAACATGGAAATACATGATATTGATATTAAAAAAAATTTATGTTATAGAAAGGATAGTTAACTAGATTTGTCAATTCTTGGCATTAGATGGTATGATATGAAAATCTGATAAAATCTAGTTATAATTGTACAATAAATTCTTAAAAAATTACTATAATTATGAACATACTATCATGCATCTATGATCTAAAATTGAAATAAAAAAGAAGTCTACGGGATGTGTATCTAGTACCAATGACGACGACATGCCTCTCTCTAGCCACGAGCTCCTTTGGACCCCTCAAGACGACGGCAACACGATGGTGGTGGCATTGCTCTCCCTCAACCCTCTTAGCTCTCTCACTCTCCCTCTCACTCTGCTGTCTCTCCCTCGCTCATGTTGTGAAGAAGAAGAAGAAGAGGAAAGAGTGGGGCCTGGAGAGAAAAAGAGAAAGAAGGAAAGAAAGGAAAAAAAGAAAAAAAAAGGAAACCACAGTATGAGACTAAGTCATGTTACTTTGCACGTTCACATGACTCGTGTTTATTAGGATCCACCACCTGCATGTGCCAACAAATTTCTGTGACTCAGAGCAAACCCTCAAAACTCCATAAGGGCCGACACAATACTACAATTACATAACACCACAATTACACAACACCAAGAGGGTCAGAAATCCATTCATCTAGGTATAGAATGCTGCGAAAGTTGCGTTTTCTACTAAATGCAGGGAACTTAGAGTCTAACGATTTAAAACTTTATTAAAATATCTGACCAAAACACCATTTCCAAAACTGGGTCACTACAACCAAGGCAAAAGAATCTAAGATAGAGAACAACCTTCATGTTCATCTTAAGGAGGAGATGAAGAAGAGAAAATTAGGCAATGTCGTCAACTTTCGCTATGGGAAGTAGATGAAGGTGGACAAGATAGTGCTCGAGAAACAAACAATCACAAGTAAGGTAAACAAACAAGCATGTAACATCAAAGCCTCTAAAAGCAAGCGAAAAGACTAATCCTAAAAGTCGGAATCTAGTATCCCCAATGGAGTCGCCAGTTCCTGTGACCGTGCCCCAGGCCCGGGGGTCAATCCGACGTGGGGGTCGTTCCAAAGGGGGAGGAGGCCACAGCCATGCCAAGATGGCGAGGGCGCGAGACGGGACGAGAGGGAGAGAAATGGAGTCGCCACCTGGTCTTTTAAGGGAAAGACGAGGAAAACCACAAACAAATCATTAAAAGTGAATGAATGAGACGTAAACGTGAAGGCCAGATGTTTACTAACCAGAGGATGGGTAAGGATTCCTATTACGCACAGGGAAGGTGTTAGACACCTCCGTACGCCCGATAAACTCGATCTTTCTAGTCTAATTCGCTTTGTTGAGGCTGAATGAGTGTTTGTTATGCCTAGATTGTGTTCTAATCATGCTGATGTGAGTGTCAAGACAAGATTGGATGGATGTGCAAGACGATGTGAAAAAATTGCGGAGAAATCCACATGAATTGACAAAATCGCTGAAAATCACATGAAATGACGATGTTTTTGTAAAGAACGCCTCCAAAAACCATGTTGATGTCAAAAGGATAAAAAGTCGAGTCAACCCGGATTCTCGGAATCATGGAAAAAGTCGTGAAAATCAGAAAAGAGGAAAATAATCCGTGATTGGGTCAAATGTCGGCCCTCAGGCCTGCTAATGTACGCCCTCGGGCGATGAAATCCAAATCAAATAAAAAAAAAAAATCTAAAATGTAGGGTTAAAGCGAATCAAATCGGATAATGGATAAGAAACTCCAAGGACAAAGTGAAGAAAGAAATCCATGAAGGAAAAGCATAGGATGTCGACTCGCCAAATAGGGATACAAATGTGAGGAAAATGGATATGAAATGAATGGACAAATGTCTAAATGCGTAAAAACTCTAAAGGATGGTCTAGACATGGTATGTAAGATTAGTGCAAAGATTGAGATGTATGCTCATGAATTGGAGGCATAGGAGCAATTTGGTCATTTCCCTAGCTAGATGTGATAAATGCTTGCATGGGGGTGATGCATGGCCTAAAATGTGTGTCAAATGCCTAGAAGATGTTATTTGCAAGAAACATTGGAGAAGAAAATCAACAAAATGATGTAAACACAACAAAGGATAAACATAAGGGCCAAAATGTAAAATTCACAAAAAGGAGTGTCTGGATGAAAAACATGTTCACGACCCCTATTCTAACATGCAAATGATGGGTCCAATGTCAATGTAGCACAGGGATGTAAAAGTTGCACTTAGATAATTTACTGAAAATACAGGGTTTGAAGTGCAAAATTCACACATAAGTGCAAATGTGACTAAAATGCAAGGCTAAGGATCAAATCTCAATGAAAACATGAATTTTGAATAGAATATGTGATTAAATGCAAAACATGAGATGAAATGTGTGAAAAATATTCCAAGATATGCAAGAAAAAATTTAAAACCCTAAATAATGGATTTGAAATTAATCTAAGGGTCAAAATGTAAATTTATGTTCAGGAATGATTTGTTGTGAATCTAGGGACTTTTGTACAAAATTTCTAGACCTGAATGTAATAAAAATTGGGATTTTATGTTGGTCAGTGCAATTATGAAGTTTCCTAAGGTTTAGGAGGCAAAATACACATGAAAAATTTATTTTTAAAGTTTTAGGGGCTTAATGCAAATGACGAGGACCATACTGTAAAGAAATTTTCATTTTAATAACAGTCAGTGTGATTTTTAAATATTTTAGGGCTCAGACTGCAAATTTTCTAGAGAAAAATCAATTTAAAGATTTCAGGGGCTAAATGCAAATGTTCAGGACTTAAATGTGATAAAAACTCAATTTTAATGATGATCAGTGTAATTGTTAGAATCTTCAGGGTTTAGAATACAAATTTCACATAGAAAACCTTTTTTAAAAGCCACAGGGGACAAATGCAAATATTCTGGACCTAAATGTAATGAAATCAAGTTCTAGGGACCTATATGTGATTAAAAACAGGCATTAATATGTTATGAATAAAAAAACAAAACTCAAGGGGGCCACATGCAAAATCCACAGAGAAAATAAAAGAATAAAAAGTATTTTAAAACAATAGGGGCTGAAATGTAAATGTCTGGACCCATATGTAATAAAAAAGGATCTAAATATAATAAAATAAGGGTCTAAAATTAATAAACTTAAACTAAAGGGGCCTGACTCAAAAAATGCCTATTCGAAGATCGCTGGAGGATCGCTGGCGTTCTCCCTCCGCCGATCTCTCCAGCGAGGCTCCGGTGGCGATTTAGCGGCTGAAGGGGGCCTGCGACTGCTGGGAAAGCTCTGGAGGGCCACGACGATCATCCTCAGGAGGTTGGGCAAGGCTAGGGAGGCCTGAGCCTCCCCCCCACCTCGCGCTCCAGCGAAGGGCTCTGAACGGCGACAAAGAAGACGACGGCGCGACGCAACGGTGCTCCGAAGGCTGGAACGACGCATAGAAGGCGGGGAAAGCTTCGGGGAGCCACGATGAGGCTTCGGAGGGCAGTGGTGAGCTCTGAGGTGGTCTGGAGCGCCCCTCCCACCTTGACTCTGGTGACGACGGCAGCGGCGAGTCGTCGGGTGGTTGTGGAGGTCTAGGCAAGGGCACGACAGCACGGGGGCATTCCTGGGAGGTGCGCTGAAGTTTCTGGGTCATCAGTGCGGTGTGAGGTGGCCTAGTGTGCTCAGGGGCATCTTCGACAGCAAACGGCAGCTGGCTGCGGCGACGACGACGGGGCTGGTTGGGCGTCGACGAGGCTTCTCTGGAGTGGAGGGAGACCAGAGGAGGAGGAAGAAGAGGGGGAAAGGAAGGAGAGGCCTGCGGGGAGCCCCACCTGAGGTCAGGAGGCTCGGAGCCTCGCTGGCAAGGTGAACCCACCACCGGAGAATGGGTCAACGGCGTGCGAGGAGTGTTGCTCCGCCATGACGCGTTCCATGGGCCTAGAGGGTCTTAAGGTGCATGCTATGAATTGAAGAAGAAGGGAGGAAGAGTTACCTGATGCGCGAGATGTCTTCCCTGGCGATCTTCAGTGGCAGCGGTGGCGTTTCTGGCGATCTTCAGTGGCAGCGGTGGCGTTTCTGGCAATGCTCCAGTTGCTGGAAAAAGATGGTTGTTGGCTTGGGAGATTGGGGCTGAATGCCTTCGCGGGTTGGTAGTCGAGGGTGAAGGGCTTTGGATTGCTTGCAGATTGAAGGCATGAGGTTCTCTCGCTCTCCGGTAATCTCTGTTTTGGTTTCTCCTCTCCACTCTCTCCAGTTTTGGTCCCCCATTTTTCTTTGTTGGTTTTCCACGCTTTTAAGAGGGATGAAAGAAGAGGTGATCATGGGTGTATTGGGCTTAACGAGCCTTGTTTTTTTTTTGGGCATTTGATTTGGTTTTTTTGTTTTTGCCTTTCGTTTTTTGTTGTTTTAGGTTTTTGGTTTTGTTTTACGTTTTTGATTTTGTTTTAAGTTTTTGATTTTAATTATTTGTTTTTTGTGATTTTAATTAAATTTTGATTTTGTGATTTTGAAGTTTAAATGTTTTTAAATTAGGGTTTTAGAGGTTTGAATTTAATTATGAGATTTTAAGTTAGTTTCTTTTAGGATTAATTAAATGATTTAGGGTTTTTTGGATTTTAATCATTTTAGGTTTTTGTGACTTAATTAATTAGTTTTAAATTAGGATTTTCAAGATTTTAATTATTTTAGAGGTTTTTTAAATTGTTTGGATCTTAATTAGAGTTTTTAGTTTAAATTATGGTTTTGGGTTTTAATTAAATTTTTTTAGGGTTTTAATTGGAATTTTGGGTTTTAATTTAATTTTTTAGATTTTTAACATGGTTTTTAATTTAATTAGGGTTTTTTGGATTTTAATTAAATTCTTTAGTTTGAATTAGGGTTTTTAGAATTTTGAGTTGAAATTTGTGTTTTTTGGATTAAAGTTTTGGATTTCAATTAGGGTTTTTTAACTTAATTAAATGGCTTTGGGGTTTTTTGGAGTTTAATTTATGTTTTCCTTTAAATTGAATGGATTAAAGTGGTTTAAAAATGGATTTTATTTGGTTTTGACTTTAATTATGGTTTTCACTTGATTAATTTGGATTATAAATGTTTTTAAGTGGATTTTGCTTGATTTTGATTTTAATTAGGGTTTTCACTTGATTTTTGGATTTTAAGTGTTTTAGGTGAATTTTGTTAATTTGGTTTTTAATTAAGGTTTTAATTAATTAATTAGAATTTTAAGTGGATTTAGGTGAATTTTGTTTATTTTTCGTTTTAATTACTGATTTTACTTAATTAATTAAGGTTTTATGTGGATTTAGATGAATTTTGTTTATTTTGATTTTAATCTAGTGGTTTTTGCTTGAATTAATTTATAGTGGGCTTATGTGGGCCTAGTGGGTTTGTGTAGGCCTAGAGTGGACCTAGTGAGCTTGAGTGGGTCTAGTGGGCTTGTGTGGGCCTAGTGGGTTTGTGTAGGCCTAGAGTGGACCTAGTGAGCTTGAGTGGGTCTAGTGGGCTTGTGTGGGCCTAATGAACTTGTGTGGGCCTAGGGTTCTATGGAGTTAGGGTTTAAGAGTAATGGTTGCAACCAGAGCATCTTTTAGAGGAGCCTGCCGCCAATAACTGCAAAATCGAGAAGTCTACACAAGGCATCATACATTTGCCCTTGGACTTACATTATTTAGCATATACATGCCTACATAAGCCACACATGCGAGTGGATCAAACCTTAAAAGACCGACTTCATCGAGCATATAAGGATGTTTAATTCTTTTCTCATGCGTAGCAAGAGTTCTTACATTTTCTCTATGAACAATATGATCAATGTATTCCATCTATTGACACGGAACATTATATTTTCAACTTTGCATGCATGTCCATTTATTGCATTTGATTTTCCGTGTCAATAGACTAAGTGGTGATTCCATTTTCCTTATCTTTTTTGTTGTGTTTTTACCTGGTATTTTCCAATCAAATATCCTCCTCGGATGCACAACTCTTCGTAGCTGCTTGGAGTGTGTGGACTCACTCCATACACTTCATGTCTCAGTTCCACACCATGCATGGTCATAGACATTATATTAATTGAATAGGATGCCTTCTCTTTAGGCGTGTACCTTACATAGATGCTTGATCCTCACACTCGCATCACAACGACAACAGTAGCATGCCCTCCTCCCATCTGAGTCTTGACCCGCACGGCAACCAAAAGCACAACGTAGCAACAACGATGCTCAATGATGGCGATGGCAACTAGAGCAATAATGGCACAACAAGCAACCGTCCTCAGAGCACCGATGGCAACCGGGGCAACTAGAGCACAAGGACGAGGACAAAGACAAGAACGACGGTGGCACACCAGCGACAACAACCCTGAACGATGGTGATGGCAATAGTTGGATCTAAACTAGTTAGCTCATAGTGCTTGACACAAGTTATAATTACTTTCCTTGTGGAGGTTCTAGAAGTAAATCTTCATTTCAATGATATAATCTTCAATCGAGCTGGTTGTAGTTTAAAGGAGCATTGGCAGTTTGTGTGTTCACGACTGCCTTTTGGTTTCTTTTTATTTACTCCATAGCACTCTTTGTTTTGTTCTATTCGTAAGAATCTGATGGATGGCTTTTATTATTTTTAATAGAAGTCAACCAGCCTTACATTCAAAAGAGAAACAAATCTCGTTCGGAAAAAAGAGAATATCGGCTATTTATCTAGATAGGCTTATCAGATACCAATATGGAAAATCCTTCTTATTTCCTTGGAACATATGTCTCGTCAACATATAGAGTTAGGCCCAAACTAAAGTCGAGACATGCCCTCCTCCTGACCGATAAATGGGTAATCCGTATAACCAACGACCGGATCCGGTGTGTAGAAGGTGGCCTTGACGTATCGGTTCAGACCTGCACCTACTTTGAACCGCTGCATGAGATCAGGGTTCGATACGAAGAGCCGTCCATAAGACACAAGATCGACGTCGCCAGTGGCCACAGCCTCCATTCCAAGCTCCTTGGTGTAGCCTCCACTGCCCATGAAGGTCCCTTCATATGCATCCCTCCACTTCCTTAGCATCTGGCGTTCCTCGTCCTCGTTCCCGTGCCGTCCTGCTTCAGTCTGCTTGTATGCTACGTAACGTGGCTGAGTGATGTGGAGGTACGCCAACCTCCCAAAGGAGTCCTCTTGTTGAAGCTTGTTGAGTTGCTGGATCACAGCAAGGCCGAGTGTCATTGGGTCGGAGTCGTATGCATCCATGTGGTCGATGGAAGGAGAGATGCGGATTGCGACACGGTCGGAGCCGATGGCGGAACACACAGAGCGGACAACTTCCATGAGGAACCGGCAGCGGTTGGAGAAACTACCGCCATACTTGTCCTTCCTGTCATTGATGCCGTCTTTCAAGAATTGATCGATCAAGTAGCCATGGGCTCCATGAATTTCAATCCCATCAAAGCCTGTGTTTTGAATAATATTTCAAGCATGAATAAAGATTTTCAAAACAATTAAAAATCATAATGTATTATTAATAGCATCGATAAAAAAAAAAGAGCTGAGAGATAGTACTTGAATGTTAGGCAGAAAAAAACAACTTTTACGTACCTGCTCTGATAGCATTTATGGCAGCCTGGGGGTACTGCCCAACAACTTCAGAAATTTCTAACGTGGTGAGGCGGTGGGGCCGATCAAAGTACCCATGTTTCCCAAGTAACATCTTCCATCTCGTCGATAAGGGTTTGTCAGTAGATGAGATTGGGGCTGTCGTTCCTCCAGGTTGATAAACTGTCAATTTAGAGGAACTGATCAAATAGCCAGTGCAAAAAATGGCATTGTTGCATGTTGCATCATGTGAATAATGCACAATAACATATTTAACTACAGTATAGAAAAAGTTCAGGCGAGCATTGAAAAAGGACTGGCACTATTCACATAGTGAATTTTGTTACAGTATGCAGGTTGTAGTGTTGTACTACGGTGCAGAATGTTATCTTAAAAAGGCAGTATGTGAGACTAAAACCATGAAAATGCTATTTATTGGTGGTTAATATTTGACACCATGTTAACCGACACAGCTGAGTAAATATTTGACACCATGATGACAAGACTGTTTTCCAAGCCACGTGATACTGGAAAACTACTAATTGTACAAAAGCAAATGCGTCACCTAGAGCATCTATTGCCGATTACCACTGACAGTATTAGCATATATACAGTAAATCCAGCCAGGTACGTTTAAAAAACATCTGCAAATGACTCTTCTAACACTTGTCTTAAACAGGATGCAGCAACATTGTAGAAACTCATTTGATAACCAAGACTTCCTGATTGTATGTGATCATGAAGATAAATTGGTATGTAATTGTGAACTTCACATGATAGTGAAGATACACATAAGAATTCAGAAGTCAATATGAAAAAGGAAACCGGAGATGGAACAAAAAAATGGCTGCATCTGCATTACACAGTTGTCCATTAAGTTGCACTGTAATGGAAAGAGATCTAACAAGCATCATAAAATAATTAAGGAACAGAAACGCTTCCATAGAGGAAAGAAGCAACAATATAATCAGTTTAACATAAACAAAACTAGCCTATATCACAAGACCATGTAAAGACAGGCCAATCAGCCCCCTTAAAAATTCCTTGTAATGTGTTCTATGTTTTTGAAAGCTAGATCGACGTGGCATTTGAAGCATAACTAGGAAATTCCTTTACCAAACAGCAATTTTCCTTAGCACATAAATTTCAAGGTTGCTAATTGAAGCAATAGAGTACAGCAAGATATTATCGTGCAATTGCTTCATGGACGGTCTGATATAGCTTGACTACTTAAGTACATTTGACTTTATAATGTACTAAAAGAACATCTTCATCGAAAAAAAATTGATGGATTAGTAGCAGACAGTAATTCAACATCTAAATGGAGATTGTTCATAAACTAGTGACTTATTCATTAAGAAATAGAATAGAATACATAAATAAAGCTTTTCTTTCTTTTCCAGAAGAAAAACCAGCTCCATCTGTTTTTTTAATAACGCTATAGTGAAAGCAGCATATATACACCATTTCTCTAAATTTGACAAAACCATGAATAAGAGAGCATGTAGTATATCTTGGGTAAATTACGCACATAATAGAGGTTTCGTAGTTATTTCATGATAGGGTGCAAAATCATATGGATATTCTTGTTTCCATTGTAATCAACAAAAATTGCGTACAGAGAAATTGGAATATTACCCAACTGCAGTGGGAGATATGAGGGTTCCTTCAGAGATGACGAACCCACCCGGAGTAGACCTCTGGGAGTAGTACTCAACATTCCCTTGCTGTGGGATTCCGTCGATAGCTCTACACCGCATCATTGGCGCCAGCACCACCCTGGAATCAATCAGAACCAACAACGTAATTCAGCACCCAAGTTTCGAGAAGGCAAGAAGAGGAGAAGAAGTATCGATCCACTGACCTGTGGGAGAGCTGGAATCTGCCCATCTTGTAGGGGGTGAAGAGGGTCGAGCGCAGCGATTCCATCTCGCAGAGAGGAAGGAGAAGAGGGAAGATATGGGGGTGGAGGAAAGGAGAGGGAGAGACGAGAATATAAGTGTGTTGGGATTGGAGAATAGAACCAATAAGAAGAAGAGGAACATGAAAGACGCATGTTTCTCGTGCTGCTGAGAGTGTGTGAGTGGAAGTTTGACGGGGAGGCGTAGGGTCGTCGTCCGTCGTCAGTCGTCGTCGATTCGTAATCGGAAACATGGAGAAATTGTATTGGGAGATGCCAAGCGTCCGTGGATTGTGTAAAATGAAACTGACAATGGCGGCAAACGCCTTGGAAACTTCGAGTAGAATATGTATTGGCTCCATGTTTCTCCCAATACGCCTTGGAAACGTCCGTGGATTGTGTAAAACGAAGCGTCGTTGATCACGGAAACATGCGTCTTTCATGTTCCTCTTGATTGGTTCTACTCTCCAATCCCAACACACTTATATTCTCGTCTCTCCCTCTCCTCTCTTCCACCCCCATATCTTCCCTCTTCTCCTTCCTCTCTGCGAGATGGAATCGCTGCGCTCGACCCTCTTCACCCCCTACAAGATGGGCAGATTCCAGCTCTCCCACAGGTCAGTGGATCAATACTTCTTCAACTCTTCTTGCCTTCTTGAAACTCGGGTTGGTTAAAGATTCGCCAATCTGGGACTTGTTGGTCTGTTTTAGAAAGAAGATTTTTTTTAATTTTTGTTGCATTATTGCCCTTCACTTTGGTGCTTCTGATTGATTGCAGGGTGGTGCTGGCGCCGATGATGCGTTGTAGAGCAATCGACGGAATCCCGCACCAATGGAATGTTGAGTACTACTCCCAGAGGTCTACTCCGGGTGGGTTCCTCATCTCTGAAGCAACCCTCATATCTCCCACTGCAGCTGGGTAATATTCCAATTTCTCTGTACGCAAGTTTGTTGAGGTTTAAAATATGCTTTTGTTGATTACAAATGAAACAGGAATATCCGGATCCCTATGATTTTGCACCCTATTATGAAATAGCTAGGAAACGTCTAATATGTGCGTAATTTACCCATGATTTACTTCATGCTCTCTTATTCATGGTTTTGTCAATTTCTCAGAGAAATGGTGTATATATGCTGCTTCCTCTATAACATTATTAAATAAGCAGACGGAGTTGGTTTTGTCTCTGGAAAAAGAAAGAAAATTCTGTTCTTTTTCTTGATTTATGTGCTAAGGAAAATTGCTGTTTGGTAAAGGTTCCCGCACTGTCCTGGGATTTACACAGAGGAACAAGTCAATGCATGGAAGAAGGTGGTTGATGCTGTTCATGTAAAGGGCGGCATCATATTTTGTCAGCTCTGGCATGTTGGACGTGTTTCAAACAAAAGTACTACATGAACTCTTTCTTGTCTACATTCAGGATGTTTTTAACTGTTTGCAAGTAATATGGTACATGTGAAAGCAAGCCTGTTTAGTGAAATATCGGGAAGGTTTATGTAATTGACATGGTAGCTTTGAGTATTTGTATGTGATCATGAGATATTTGCTCCTCTTACTCTAGTTAAAGATCTTATTGTGCATTATTCACACGATGCAACTGTTCACAGTTTATCAACCTGGTGGGACCACTGCCCCAATCTCATCTACTGACAAACCAATATCGACGAGATGGAAGTTATTACTCCCAGGCGGCAAACATGGGAACTTTTCTCGGCCCCGCCGCCTCACCACCACAGAAATTTCTGAAGTTGTTGGGCATTATCGCCAGGCTGCCATAAATGCAATCAGAGCAGGTAAAAAGGTGTTTTTTGCCTAACATTGAAGTACTATTTCTCAGCTTAATTTTTTTTATCCATGCTGTTTTGAAAATCGTTCATCTCGTTGTTGAAATATTATTCAAAACACACAGGCTTTGATGGGATTGAAATTCATGGAGCCCATGGCTACTTGATCGATCAATTCTTGAAAGACGGCATCAATGACAGGAAGGACAAGTATGGCGGTAGTTTCTCCAACCGCTGCCGGTTCCTCATGGAAGTTGTCCGCTCTGTGTGTTCCGCCATCGGCTCCGACCGTGTCGCAATCCGCATCTCTCCTGCCACCGACCACATGGATGCATACGACTCCGACCCAATGACAATAGGCCTTGCTGTGATCCAGCAACTCAACAAGCTTCAACAAGAGGATTCCTTTGGGAGGTTGGCGTACCTCCACATCACTCAGCCACGTTACGTAGCATACAGGCAGACTGAACACGGGAACGAGGACGAGGAAAGCCAGATGTTAAGGAAGTGGAGGGACGCCTATGATGGGACCTTCATGGGCAGCGGTGGCTACACCAAGGAGCTTGGAATGGAGGCTGTTTCCATAGGCGACGCCGATCTTGTGTCGTATGGCCGGCTCTTCATATCAAACCCGGATCTCATGCAGCGGTTCAAAGAAGGTGCTGGTCTGAACCCGTACGTCAGGGCCACCTTCTACACACAGGATCCGGTCGTTGGGTATACGGATTACCCATTTATGGGTCAGGAGAAGAAGGGCGTGTCCCGACTCTAGTTTTGGGCCTAACTCTATATGTTGATAAAAACATATAGGTATAGGTTTCAAGGAAATAAGAAGTATTTTCCGTATGGCTACTTGATAAGCCGATTAATTGTTTTTATTTAGAAATGTATCGTATCTAAGGCACGTTTGCCGTGTTGTTGTTCATCTCTCTCTCTCTCTCTCTCTCTCTCTCTCTCTCTCTTTCGAAGGACATTTCTCTCTCTTTTGAATGAAGTCTGGATGATTTTCTATTCAAAATAACAAAAACCATCCATTAGATTCTTACTTATAGAATAAAACAAAGAATGCTATGGAGTAAATGAAAAGAAACCAAAAGGCTGCTGCCAAAAGCTTCTTTAAACTAAAACTATCTCGATTGAAGATTATATCATTGAAAAAAATTCTGTTATACCATCTTTAATCTTAGATATTACATGAATATCATCTAAGATTCCTCTCATATTATATATACCATCCATCCCTATTTTAAATATAAAAATCATTGAGTTTAAATTTGTTAGTTCAGGGTAAAAGAAAACGTAATATATACTAAACTATGAAATTTTTTTTTGAGAATTTGAAAGAAAATTTCCTTTCTCCAAGGGGACACATCACTTTTCTTAACTTCGTTCTCTTCGCCTCCTAATTTATTTTCTCTCAATCATCTATTTTCCCAAAAAAATAGAGAAAAAGATTAAATCCATACACAACAGATTCCTTTGGAGGGATGTAACTCTTCTCCTAATAGTTACCACGGAGCAATATAGTCTTGGAATTTTATGCATAAAATCTTTTTACCTTGCTTTTAATGGGAGGTACCTTTGGCACCTCCTCAAGGGAAGTAACTATAAATTGTGTCTAGTTCTTAGAGCTAAATACTTTAGATCCAACTGTTGTTGTAACACCTGTGGTCTTTGAGGGGTAGGCGTGGGTACAAGGAGGGCTTTCAGACTTGGTTGGGTCTGGGGACCGAGTGTAATGCCTCGATCCCGGACACGCTATCAAAACACAGTATCAAGTATAATTCAGGATCACAATGCACAGCTAGAAGTTCCAACTCCTGCACCGGAAATCGGCTGCACGTGGTCTACACCTGAAAACCAAAATAAGCACATGTGAGTGACATCTAAGCCTAAACATATAAACCACAAAATCTCGGCAAAACCGTAAAAACTCATTTCTTTTGTTTTTCAAAACTTGGTTTTCTTTTTGAAAATCCTCTTTTCTTTTACTAGAAAATCATTTGGGAATTTAATCCCAAATCCATGCTCTTTCAAAAACCATGTTTCTTTTCTTTTCTCAAAACATTTGGAACTCATTCCAAAACCACATTCTCTTTCGAAAATACACCTTTGCATTTCTTTTAAAACCTTTGGAATTCATTTTCCAAAACATATCTTTTTCAATACTTGGGATTTCTTTCCAAAATCATACTTTCAAATTCACATTTCTTACCAGATCCAGCCTAAAACACAGTGTCTCACGGTCTCAAAACAAAATCATAAATATAGGCTGGCAATTGGTAAAAAACACCATCATCATTTCATTTCAGGACTATTTCATAAGTCCAATCCTGACCAAATCACATTTCTTTTTCTTTATTCATTTCCGCTTTCTTTACTGTTGTTACTTTGATCAGGGGTAACCAGACGCACAAGCAGTAGGTGAGGACATCCTTCCCCTACCTTCCTACATTGCCGCGGTGAAATTCCCCATGCGAGACGTCACTGCCCTGGCCAACTGGCCTCAATTTCATTTTCATAAGTGCATGGGGATACATCTCTGTCTGACGCCCCATCGGTGACCTGAACAACTAGGCCCAATGACCCAAGCTCAGCCTACACCGTTAGTGACCCGAACAACTAGGCTCAAAAACCTAGGCTCATCATCAAGAGTTCGGTGACCCGAACAACTAGGTACAATGACCTAGGCTCAGCCTACACCGTCGGTGACTCAAACAACTAGGTATAAAAACCCAAGCTCAGCCTACACCGTCTTAAGCTCGACAAGCACATTATTAGTGTTCCATTTCAAAACTCTTTAAACTTTCTTTTCAAATCATTTCCCATTTCATTCTTTTCGTTGCAGGACTCTATTTCCTTGCAACACCTGACCCTCCACTAGGGGTCCCAACTCAAGCAATGAAAACCATGCTTAAATCATAAATTGGGTCTCATGCCCAAAACCACACAAAATCATCCTTTTCATTCATTTATGGGATTAAAACCTAAAACCATGCCCAAATCTATTTATTTGGGTTCCACATTCCTCCATTTCATTACACGGGGAAAACATCATTAACACATACTCAATATACTATTAAAACCATTTATCCTTCATTTAAACTCATATTCATTCATACTAGGTTTAGGGCAAAAACGGTAGACCAAATCTCAGGTTCGGTATACTGAAGATCTCTGGTTTGGTACACCGAATATTTTTGGTATACCGAAAACCCCTGAATCGGTCGATCGAGTGTTTTTGGTCTGCTGATATCAGGTATTTGGCTAATCTGACAGAGATTAGGTATGTCAAATCCAGTTTGGCATGCCGAATCGCTCGAAACCAGGGCACCTCCCCTATTCTGAATGGTAGAAATCGCCTAAGGTGGGAGTCTCGATCGGACCCCCCAAACACCCATCATAAATCATTAATAAATAATGGAGTGTAGACCTTTGAGTCTACTTCAAAACCCCCAAACCATTCATGATTCCATCTACTACAAAGTTCATAGGAAAATCATAAGGGGAAAGGGCTCAAGAACGACTACTGTAGCCTTCAACTCCAAAATTGCATTTTCCCCACAAATATCAATCTTAACTGCATGATATCTATATTCTCATGCTATAAATCACATTCCCATTCATTTCATGGTTTTTTCACAATTTTTCATGCATTTATCTCAATTTTCATGCAATTAACCCATCGTTAATGAAACACTGAACGGAGGAAGGGAAGGGGGTTGCGTACTTCGCTCACCTCTCCGACGACCCTCCCTGCACTCTGGCAAACCTTCTCACACCCCGGCGAAGCCTCCTCGCATCGACGAAACACACGAGCAGCTCACCACCTCCTCGGTTGCGCGTCGTTCCTCTTTCTCTTCTCCTCTCTTGGTCACCTCCTCCTCTCTTCACACACCGCAACCTCCCTTTATCCTCTTTCCCACCCGCGTTGCGCTGACCACCCATCGCGTAGGAAGAGACAGCGAGGCACGGGCTGGTGTCGTTGGTGGCACGGGTTGAGGAAGGGAAGGAAGGAGACGGAAAAATGGTGCGGGCTCGTGAGAAGAAAAGGGAAAAGAAAGGAAGAAAAGACAGGCACGCAAACCAAGACGACTGTGCATCCTCAAACTGGACTCCACATTGGTCCCAGATAACAAACAGCTACACAGAAAGCCAACCACAAGCTCACACATCCAAAACACAACAGATTATCTATTAATAAACCATTTAAGCAATATAACAATTAATTACATGGTTTACCATTAAAATAGATAATCAGGCCCAGATGTCACACTGAGCATCTATGTAAAGTACACATCCAACTTAAAGACTTCTTAGTCAATTAATATAATGCCTATTTGTTGTGACTGTTCCTTGGGATTTTATAGAGGAATTCGATGATTTGGGATTCCAAGTGGGAATCCAGTGTTGGCAGCGAATGGTCGCTGTGTGTTGGGTTCGTATGAGAACCCAATTGTGATGGTTTATATGGATGCGTGGATTTGATTGTGTTTCAGCATATTTATTGTGGATTTTCCTTGGATTTTTTGTTTTCTCAATGCTGTGTATGATGTGCAGGGCTTTTTGGATTTTTGGACTTGGACAAAATTTGTCCTGGTCCTCTATTAGTGCAGCTACAACATTGAGGGCATGGAGAAGGGGCGTGGGTCCCTAGTGTGGATTGCCCGTGCAACCTCTGGTTAGTGGGTTGCTGGGGTGTTTTTGGTAGTGTTTTGAAATTGGCTTTTGAAATGATTTTTACATGATTTTTCTAAGAAAGATTTGGAAAGAAATGCATAAGTTTTGCAAAAAGATTTGGAAAAGGTTTTCCATGATTGTGAGGGATAAAAAAACTAAAGCTCTTAACCGACCTTTCAAGGATAGTTGATACCTCTTAGGTCATGAGCTACTTGCTTAGGTTAAGGTCTAGGTATTTCTTTGGTTTTGAGGGACCATGAGGCTAAATCTCTTAGCTGACCTTCTAGGGATGGTTGATACCTTTGGTGGATTGTGAGTTACTTCCTTAGGTTAAGGTTCAAGTGATTTTCATGATTTTAAAGGATCGAGAGGCCTTGGGTGAGGGTGTATGGACAAAAAGACCAAGGATGAGGTTAAAGACCATGATGTTGAAGCTTCTGGCCAACCTTTCAAGGATGAAAGACACCTCTGGTTGGTTGAGAGTTGTCTACTTAGGCTGAGGTCTAAGGAGTTGTACTTGTAGGGCCAAGAGGTTAAAAAGTCCTATAGTTAGGTCCAGTACAATTGTCTTGAAGATGTCGAGAGGGCAAACCCTGTGTGTGTGTTGTCTTGATTTGACTTTTAAGGGTTCTTAGAGTATAAACATGGGGTTGAGAGCTCCATCACAATGTAACTTTGTCGTGGTAGTATAGTGCACCTTGTAATTGCTCGTGGACCAGTGTTGGTTGCTTGGGTCCAGGTGATACTACAGGGGTTTGTGGATTAAGTGTGTGTGTGGTTTTGGACTTGATCTAGTACAAAGTATCCACTTCAAGTGTATATAAAGAGATTTTAAAATGCACGTGTTTTTTGTTTGAAAAAGAATGGTTTTGAAAGCATATTTAAAAAGATTTTATGCTTATTTGTAGTAGGATGTGACTTGTGGTTATGGTTTTGCAGGATTGTGGTTTGGTGTTGCCATGAGAGACAGTCGAGTTGCTTGGGAGCTAAGTTTTAATGGCTTCAATTTGGTTTGTAGTTTTAGTAACTGGTAGGTGTATGCGAAGTGACTATCAAATGTCACTAATGTGTATTTTTAATGGTTTTCTTGCAACTGTAGATATTGAAATTACAATTTAGTCTAGTACATATAGCAAAAGTCATGTAGCCGCACACCAGAGGTTCTAGGTAGGGTTATGGTTGTTTCAGTTAATTATCTATTTAATTTTCTTAAATATTACTTTTGAGTTATTTATTTATTAATAGTTGTAGGTGTGTTTTAGATTTCTTTTTGGACTACCACGACTAGGTCGTGACAACAGTGGTATTAGAGCATTATGTACACTAGATGCAAAAGCTAAGGATGCCTGATCTAGTGACTTCTTAGGATTACATAATATGAATTATCTACACCTTTAAATTTGTTTTCTTTATATACTATTGTTTGTCTCTTATAGCATGCCGCATTGGGGTCAATGCATGGGGAAAGGCCCTGTCTTTAGCTCAGATGATGGTAAGGAGGGCAGATGGTATGGAATGCAAGAGGAGCTAAGGAGTTTGGTGCGTGGGATCACATAATCCTATGAGAAGAGCAGCTCTAGTGGGTCAAAGGGTAGTCTAAGTTTGAACCAGCTAAGTCACCTACATGTTTCTACTTTCAAGGGCAAAGACAAACCCGAGGAGTGTGAGGCATGATTGTTGAGGGTAGAGAAGGTTCTGGAATGTATAGCATGCCCAGAAGAGAATTGGGTATGGCTAGATTCCTTCCTACTGGAGGGTGACGTTGATCAATGGTGGAGGGCCATGTGACGCTTGGCACCCCACTTCTCTATTGGTGTAGATGTTGAGTTAAGGTACGATTTGTGCCTGTATATGCCTCAGGTGGAAGAAGTAAAATAGGGGTTGTTGGACGAAGTCCACCGATTCAAATACACAATTCATTCAGGAAGCACCAAGATGCACAAAGATCTAAAAAGGAGTTTTTGGTGACTTGAGATGAAGAAAGAGATTGCTAAGCATGTGGTGAAGTGTGCAACCTGCCAAATAATAAAGATTGAGCACTAGAAGCCTGGAAGGACTCTGCAACCTTGGGATATTCTAGTTTGGAAATAGGAGTATGTTTTTACGGACTTTGTAATGGGATTACTGAAGACCAAAAGAAACAATGACACAATATGGGTAATTATCGACTGACTTACAAAATCAGCACATTTCTTACCTATGTGAGTAAATCTCCCATTGTTACAGCTGGTAGAGTTGTATATGTCTGAGATAGTTAGACTTCATAGAGTTCCTGTGTTGATTGTGTCTGACAGCGACACATGATTCACCTCAAGATTTTGAGGGGCATTGCAAGAGGCATTCGACACTGTATTGAATTTCAGCATCGCCTTCCGTCCTCAAACAGATGGTCAAACTGAAAGGGCTATTCAGACATTGGAGGATATGTTGAGGGCATATGCTCTAGATCTAAAAGGAAGCTAGGAGGAGCATTTGCCTTTGATCTTGTTTGCCTACTATAATAGTTATCACTTCAACATTGAGATGGCACCGTATGAAGCTCTATATGGTAGACCGTGCAGAACATCCACTTGTTGGAGTGAAGTAGGCAAATGTCAACTTTTGAGACCAGAGATTGTGCAACAATATGCAAACAGTGTGGTGTTGATTCATAAAAGGCTAGTAGCTGCACATAACAGATAGAAGGGTTATGCTGATAGGAGGCAGAAAACTTTGGAATTCAAAATAGGAAACTTTATTTTCCTAAAGGGGTGACAAGGTTTGGATAGCAGGAAAAGCTAAGGCTTTCCTACATCGAGCCTTATAGGATTTCCGAAAGGGTCGGTGAAGTTGCATATAAGTTGGATTTTCCTCCAGATCTTTCTGGCATGTATAGCGTATTTCATGTTTCCATGTTGAGAAAATGCTTGACTGACATGTCCCAAGTGATACCTGTGACCATGCCAGTGGAACCCCTAGGCGCGGTTCACCAAACCTACTCCGGTGTGCGGAAACACACGGGGAGATCCGATACAGTCACGGCGAAAATGGTGAATCTGAAGGAAGAGACAAGACTCGGAAACACCAAAGGGAAAACAAAAAGGATAAGGAAAGGAGTTGCCACCTAGTCTTTTAATGGAAAGACGAGGAAAACCAAAACAAACACAAGAAAATCACGAAACAAAACAAAATGCAGAATGCATG
>JAMKQA010005821.1:0-23096 GCA_024699735.1 Posidonia australis
GATTTTCTCCAGTGTTGAGAATAAAGGCTTTGAAAGAGCATGAGATTTTGAAAGAAAAGAAAAGAAAAGTTTGAAAAGCCATTGCTTTACGAGTTTTGAGAATTGCATATAAAGGTTTTAGAAGATGATGCTTTCTAGCAAGGTTTTCTGTACTTTTAGTGTTATTTTGGGGCGCGTACTAGGTGACATTCTTGTCGCTCACGCGTGTTTTTCTTGTCCCCTTGTTTTCAGGTACTGT
This sequence comes from Posidonia australis, assembly GCA_024699735.1. Lineage (NCBI taxonomy): Eukaryota > Viridiplantae > Streptophyta > Magnoliopsida > Alismatales > Posidoniaceae > Posidonia > Posidonia australis. The sequence goes on from JAMKQA010005821.1 coordinate 239, forward strand.
GCTGTAGGAGCAGTCTACTCTGGTGCATCTTCTTGAGCGACACTTGCCGCACACTGGTCTGGGTAGTTAATTTTTTTTGTTTAATATTGCTGCTTAGTTGCTTTTAATTAAGCTTGGGTAGTTCTCGTACTGTTGTGTAGCACTGGGGTGTTACAAGTGTAGTCTGAGTACAGAGAGGCCTAGAGACCGTGACAGTACTTGCCCACACAGGATCTTTTACTATGACAGTGTAAGAGGCTGTGGTTGGTGCCTCTCCCTTCGATTGTGGCCAAGTCACCCTTGATCAAGGTGACACCAGAGAAAGAGATTTTCAGACTTCAAATTCAGAATCAGTTTTAGACTAGAATTGGACTTGGTTTTCGGCTTCTATGTTTTAGCCAAATTCTAACTAAGATGAGACTAGAGATTTAGGATTAGTTCTAGCTAGGTTTTGAGTTTTGCGAGATTTTAGATTTGAGGTTTAGGTTGGAACCTAGTCTCAGAGTTGTTTTCCAGAAAGATATAGAATAAAACATGGTTTTCAGAAAAAGGAAAATAAGTTTTGAAAGTGCATGTTTTCCCGAGATTTCTTGAAAAAGGACTTTCCTAGAATTTTAGCCAGATTAGAGTTTTACAGAAAAAGTTTTCTAAAGAAGATCTTAAAGTTTTCTTTGAAAATAGGAATTTAGAATTTTAGTTGTTTTTCACTATTTATTTTGTTTTTGTTAGGGTGTGTACTGGGTGACTTAGAAGTCACTCATGCGTTTCAGTTGTTTGATTTCAGGTGTAGGGTTGGAGTGCAGTCTGTCCTAGTGCTCAAGTTTTTGGGAGCCACTAGCTACACACAGGTTTGGGTAGTAGTTAGTAATTATTTAAAATTTTTGCTCTAGCTAATTTAGCAAATTTAGACTTAGATTATTTTTCTCGGTGGCACCCTGTGGTCTCGAGGTGTTACAGAAGTGGTATCAGAGCCTAGGTTGCATTGAGTGCACCGGCTTAGTGGTGTCTGGATTAGTGGCTCCATAGGACTATACAAGAAGATGGATTGCACCTAACCTTGTGTGTTTGTTTGTGTTGCCAGCATGGCGGCGAGAGGCCTAAGTCGAGGTTGTGGTAAGTCATCTGCGTCGGGATCCGACGTGGAGCAAGTGGGAGGCACTTGGAGGAATATGAGGCAGGAATTCAACGAGATGATGTGAGGACTTGTTCAGACCCTCGAAGGTAGCCATTGAGACGAGGCCACGGGTGATCTGTGGATCACTTAGTTCCACCAACTGAGCACGCCTACCGTGGACGGCCATGGGAAACCAGAATAATGTGAAGCCTAGCTCTTGGAAGTGGAGAAGATCCTTGAGGGCATAGAGTGTCCGACCGAGAATTGGGTTCGGCTAGCTACGTTCCAGCTCAAGGGTGAAGTCGACCAATGGTGGAAGGCTACCCGTCGCACCAAGTTTCCTAACCAGGACTTGCTAATGATTACCTAGGAAGAATTTCAAGAGGTGTTTTACGAGAGATTCTTTCCTGAGCAAGAGAGGGACAAGTTAGATAGGGTCTTTCGGAATTTGAAACAGGGGAACATGACAGTGGTAGAGTATATGGCCAAGTTTCATTAGTTGGAGTAGTTCTCTCAAGCCATAATCACTGAGAAGCAGTAAGCAAAGAAATTTGTGGAGGGACTACACCCAACACTCAGATCGACGGTTCTTGGCTTTTGGTGCCAGACACTGTCTAATGCAGTGGAGTTGGCAGCTCGCTATAAAGATGAGCATCGGCTGTTCTAGGAGGAGTACCCCAGGAATAAGGGAAAGAGGTTCTCTTAGTGATAGTTTGCTTCCCACACACCTAGCTCTGGAAGCACAAGAAGCTCTGGGAAGAAGAAAAAGGAGTGCTTTGAGATCGGGGAAGGGCACAGTGTTGCTCGGGAGAAGCAGTGCTGGACCGAGTCAGACTGGTTCCACCAGTGGTGTAAGGAAAGGACCCTACAATGTCTGCAATAGGGTGAGACACTTGGTTGCTCAATGTAAATTCAGACACCATTGATTTGGTAATGTAGTCTGCTACGATTGTGGAAAGAGTGGACATTTTCAGAAGAGCTGCCTGGAGCCTCAGAAGACAGCTACAGATGTGCCTTGCCAGCCAACCACGGGGAGAGTTTTCTCTATCACAGCTCTAGATGCTGGTTCCTTAGGGGACATAGTAGAAGGTAAAGAGCAGTAGAGTTTGTTATTAGTATGAGTATGTATAAGAGTGTTGTATTATGAACTCTTATGTACTTGCCATTATTATCTGTAATAATTATGGCTATGTTGTGTGTGAATGTTAGGATCTTTTGTTGTGGCTGATCGTATGGCCCAAGTTCTGTTCGACTCAGGAAGTTCCTTTTCTTTTATTTCTAAGTCATTTGCGACTGAGATTCAAGACAAACTAGCTCGATTGGCCTTCCAACTTGATGTAGTAACTCCATTGGGAGAACATTGTTTAGCTTGGTAGTGCTTGTGGTCAGTCAATATGCAGATAGGAGACAAGGATTTCTAAGCTAGCCTTATCCTAATAGGCATGCAAGAGTATGACGTCATTCTAGGAATGGACTGGCTAGCGCAACATTCAGCCATGATAGACTGTGCCAATAAGAGGGTATTAGTAGAATGCACAGGCTAAGGGTGGTGTATTATACAAGGAGTGAGGCCAGGAAGACCTAACAAGGTGATTTCGGCCATCAAAGCCTACCACCATCTATCCAAGGGATGCATGGAATACTTGGCTAGCGTGACGGTGTCCACCTCACCAGTATACAGGGTACAAGACATTTTGATGGTGCGAGAGTACCCAGATGTGTTTCCAGAGGAATTACTAGGGATACTTCCACACAAAGAAGTAGAATTCGTGATAGATTTGGTGTAGGAGTCAGGTCCTACTTCAAAGGCCCCGTACAAAATAACACCTGCTGAGCTGAGGGAATTCTGTAGCTAGTTGCAAGAGCTGATGGACCAAGGATTCATCCATCCCAGTGTGTTGCCCTGGAGAGCACGAGTATTATTCGTCAAGAAGGATGGGTCACTCTGGTTATGCATTGACTACTGGATGCTGAATCAGACTACCGTCAAGAATAAGTACCCAGTACCTAGGATCGACGACTTATTTGACCAACTACAGGGAGTGTCAGTCTTCTCCAAGATTGATCTGAGATCCAGATATCATTAGCTCAGGATCCGAGAGACTGATGTACACAAGACAACCTTTCGGACTAGGTATGGCCACTATGAGTTCTTGGTCATGTCATTTGGGCTGACGAATGTGTCGGCAGCATCCATGGGCCTGATGAACAGGGTGTTCAGGCCCTACTTGGACCAATTTGTCGTAGTTTTTGTGGACGACATATTGATATTTTTTCCGGATATAGAGATTCATTAGATATGCCTAAGGACCGTACTAAAGACATTGAGGCAGCACTAGCTGTATGTCAAATTCTCGAAGTGCAAGTTCTGGCTGGAGGAGGTTGCTTTCCTAGGACATATTATCTCAGGAGAAGGTATCAAGGTGGACCCAACAATGGTTAAAGCTGTGAGCAATTGGACCAGACCAAAGACAGTAACAAAGATCCAATGTTTTCTCAGTTTAACGGGCTATTACCAGAGATTTATCTAAGATTTCTCAAAGATTACAGTCCCATTGATCAGATTGACTAAAAAGGAGACTCTTTTTGCTTGGAATCGGCAATGCGAGGAGAGTTTCGCTGAGTTGAAAAATCGCCTAGTCACGACCCTAGTTTTGACTCTATCATCAGTAAGTGGAGGTTTCATAGTATACAACGATGCCTGTGGGATAGGGTTGGGGTGCACCTTGATGTAGCATGAGAAGGTAGTAGCTTATGCCTCCCGATAGTTAAAGGATCATGAAAGGAATTACCCCACCCATGACCTAGAGATGGTAGCAGTAGTGTTCGCTCTGAAGATCTGGGGACATTATTTGTATGGTGAGCAATTTGAAGCCTTCACTGACACAAGAGTTTGAAGTATATCTTCTCATAGAAAGATTTAAACTTGAGATAGAGGAGATGGGTGGAGTACATCAAAGACTATGATTTTAGTCTGTTGTACCACTTGGGTAAGGCTAACATGGTGTTGGGGTGTTGAGCAGGCACACACATGTCATGGCCAACCTAATGATCAAGGAATGACACCTGATGCAGGAGCTGGTCGAGTGCAAGCTACGAAGACAGTCTTAAGGGACAGTGAGGACCTTGTTAGAGAACTTGTTTGTTTGTCCTAGGATTGTAGAAGCCATCATTGTAGGTTAGCAGTTAGATCCCTTTATTAGGGACACCTAGTAGAAGCTAGAGGCAGGAGTAGTGCCTCATTTCTCAATTGGTGTGAATGGTGGATTGAGGTACAATGTACAGCTGTATGTGCCTCAGATAGAAGAGATCAAGAAGAGTCTGCTAGATGAGGCCCACTGGTCCAAGTATACAGTGCACCCAGAAAGCACTAAGATGTATAAAAACTTAAAGAAAAATTTTTGGTGGGCTGGGATGAAGAGGGAGATAGCAGAATTTGTGGTGAAGTGCGTAACTTGCCAGATGGTCAAAATAGAGCATCAGAAGCCCGAAGGAACCCTACAGCCTTTGGATATTCCAATATGGAAGTGGGAGCACGTGTCAATGGACTTTGTCACGGGATTGCCCAAAACCAAGAGAAAGAATGATACAGTGTGGGTAATCGTCGACCAGCTCACCAAGTCAGTGCACTTCCTACCGATGAGAGGGAGTCTTCCCGTGCCGTAGCTAGCAGAACTGTATGTGACAGAAATAGTCAAGCTACATGGGGTCCCAGTATCGATCGTGTCTAACAGATACACCAGATTCACATGTAGATTCTAGAGAGCTCTACAAAAGGCGTTTGGGATAGTTTTGAATTTCAGTACTACCTTCCATCCCTAAACGATGGTCAGACCGAGAGGACGATCCAGACCCTAGAAGACATGCTACGAGCCCAAGCCCTAGATTTTGAGGATAGTTGGGAAGATCATCTGTCGCTTATAGAGTTTGCCTACAACAACAGTTACCATGCCAGCATCGGGATGGTGCCATATGAGACACTTTATGGTAGGCCATGTAGGACACCGACTTGTTGAAATGAGGTAGGCGAGTGGCAGCTAGTGGGACCAGAGATCATGCAACAATACAAGCATAAAGTTGACCTAATCAGGAAGAGATTACTTGCTACATAGAGCAAACAGAAGAGCTATGCTGATCAGAGGCGTAGGCCCTTAGAGTTCGAGGTAAGAGATTTTGTCTTCCTTAAAGTGTCACCACCAAGTTTGTGGCGAGGTTTGGTAGAAGAGGCAAGCTAAGTCCTAGCTACATCGGGCCATACTAGATTATCAAAAGGGTTGGTTAGGTGGCGTTCAAGTTGGACCTACCTCGAGCTAGCCAGTGTGCATAATGTCTTCCACGTATCGATGCTGAGAAAGTGTTTGGCAAATGCATCCCAAGTTCTTCCAATGCAGCCAGAAGAGCTTCAGTGGGACTTGTCAGTGGCAGAGGATGCCGTTAAGATATTAGATAGAAAGGAGTAAGTCCTCAGAAATAAGACTATACCTCTGCTATTGGTTCAATGGAGATGCCATGGAGCAGAAGAAGCAACCTGGGAATGCAAGAGAGATATTTTGGCACAGCACCTCTGGGACTTGTCAGTGGCAGAGGATGTCGTTAAGATATTAGATAGAAAGGAGTAAGTCCTCAGAAATAAGACTATACCTCTGCTATTGGTCCAATGGAGACACCATGGAGCAGAAGAAGCAACCTGGGAATGCAAGAGAGATATTTTGGCATAAAAATCTTTTAAGGGGGTAGGATCTAATATCCGTGCCTAGATTATCTAGATGAATATAATTAATGTAAATTATGTGTGTGATATGAATAATTAGATTAATGTTATGAAGAGATTTGTGTTGAACTCCCTCTATTTTGTGATAATTAACTCTGGTTCTTGTCCAACTGTGTTGTATTTTGGATTTTGTCCCACGTGTGTGTGAGTGGGACCTAGAGGAATTCAAAGTCAAGCAAGCATAGTTAACTCATTTAAGTTTCTTTTCTTTTCTTTCCTCTCTCCCGCCATACCATGGCCAAGTCCTGCCAATTGACTTCCACCACCCTTCCACATGAACCAGCATGCCTTGCCAACGCCGTCTGAGATTCAGGTAGTGGAAGGTGGCTTTTTGTAGGCAAAGAAGGCGACGGGAGAGGAGGTGTACAAGAAGAAGAGGATGACTTGGGAGAGGTGGAAGACCGAGAAGGCATGGGAAGGAAAAGGAGAGAGAGAGAGAGCTAGACCTTGACAAGGAGAGGGAGAGATAGACGGTGAGCCGGAGGGTGTGCCACCGGTGGGGCGAAGCTTGTCGAGGACCAAGGGAGCCCTAGAGCTCGCCGTAGAAGGGAGGAATCGTCGGAGACCAACAGAGGGTACGTGTCTTCGTTTTCCCTTCCTCTTCTTCTGTTTTTTGTTCAAATCTAGAATCATGCTACGATTTTGGGTTAAATGCATGAAAGAGAGTAGATTAGTGTTGAAGGATGAGTGTATGGGATTTCGAAGTTTTTTCCATGAAGTATGACAAATTTATGTTGATTTTTAAAAGCATGCTACACCGTATATGAATGCATTCTCAAGTTTGTGATTTTTGTATCTGGGAACATATGCAATAGATTTTGATGAAACTTGTCCCAAATAAAAGTAAACTTGGCATGCTAGAATATATATTTTGTGCATGATTTGTTGTGAGCCGGGGAGGGGTCTATCGTAGGCCCCAAGTCCAACGAGTTCAGGCCCAAGCAATCGGTTGTTTTTTAGAGAGACAACTGATTCAACATATCGAACAAGCTCAGTATGTTGAACCAGGGAGGTTTGGAGTACTGCGTGGATCCAGTATGTCGAACCATGATAGATTTATTAGTAATACGGTCGATTCAGCATTCCAAAATTGCTCGGTATGCCGAACTAATGGATTTCAGCATACCGAACGAGTTCGGTGTGCCTAATCAGAGCTTGGGTCACCTGTTATATTTCGGGGGATTCGGCATACCGAGGCATTTTGGTCTGCCGAATCAGGCTCCAGAATTGGTTTTCAGAGATTCTTAGATAAATGGATTTTTATGCCTAATTTGTGAGTTTTGGCATATTGTTTAGTGAGATTTTCTAGCAATTTATAAAAGAAACATTTTAGAAGGAAAGAATAATTTACAAAAGGGTTTCTGTAATAGAAAAGATTTAGAAAAAGAATGATAGAAAAGAGAAATGCATGTTTTCTAAAAGTGATTACACAAAAATTAGTGTTGGCCTTGGATGAAAGAAATTGGGTGCCAAGCGAGTTAGTACTGGTTGGGCCTTGTGCTTAGTCAGGCGAGCTGGTGTTAGTTAAGTAGGTGATGTAGCTCGAGAGCTCTGTGGGTCGGGCAAAGTCGCCACGAAAGCTTAAAACACTAAGAGAATTAGTGGGGCATTGGAAGGATGCATCCCTGTGCTAACAACCAGTGTAGTCTGAGTACAGAGAGGCCTAGAAGCTGTGATGGTAGTTGCCCGCACGGGGTCTTTTACGATGGTAGTGTAGAAGGTTGAGGTTGGTGCCTCTCCCTTCGTTTGTGGCCAGGTTACCCCTCATCAAGGTGACGCCATAGAAAGAGATTTTAAGATTTCAAATTCAGAATCAGTTTTAGGCTAGAATTGAGCTTGGTTTTTGGCTTTTGAGTTTTAGCTAGATTCTAGCCAAGATAAGACCAAAAATTTAGGACTAGTTCCAGCTAGGTTCTGGGTTTTGCGAGATTTAAGATTTAAGATTTAAGTTGGAACCTAGTCTTAGAAAATTTTCCAGAAATGATATAGAATAGAGCATGGTTTTCAGAAAAAGGAAATAAGTTTTGAATGTGCACATTTTCCCAAGATTTCTTGAAAAAAAGACTTTCCCAAAATTTTAGCCAGATTAGAGTTTTACAGAAACGTTTTCTAAAGAAGATCTTAAAGTTTTCTTTGAAAATAAGAATTTAGAGTTTTAGTTGTTTTCCGCTGTTTATTATGTTTTTGCTAGGGCACGTACTAGGTGACTTAAAAGTCACTTATGCATTTTAGTTGTTTGATTTCAGGTGCAGGGTTGGAGTGCAGTCAGTTTCGGTGCTCGAGTTTTTGGGAGCCACTAGCCACACACAGGTCTGGGTAGTAGATACTAATTATTTTAAATTTTTGCTCTTCCTAATTTAACAGACTCAAACTTAGATTAGTTTTCTCGATGGCATCTTGTGGTCGTGGGGTGTTACACTTGGGAACAAGATTAGTTTAAGGTAACTCTCAAGGGGTTTTAAGTAGACTAGGTTAGGGAGGCTAAACCACTATAAATCCTTATGTACATTTCAATGCCTCTCATCTCCTTCTTTGTATGTTTGTGGTTTAACTTTTAACTTCATATATTTGTGTTCTTTGCTTGAAATTGTTAAATAAACTTTTAATTTGCATAATATTCCTAAATTCACTATTCATCCCCTTTAGTGAAGCCTAAGTTCCTAACATATATACCCATATATACATATATATTAATCAACACTTAAAATACCTTAAAAAACAAAGTTAGGGCTTGGTATGGTAGACCGTTTCCAAGTGGTCGACCAAAAGTCTAGCCCTTGTCCGACACACCGGCTGAAGAAGGTCGACTAGAGCAGGGACCCAGGCCACACCTTGAAACCCATTAGATATACTGAGCCAATTCAGTATACCGAACTAGGGACTTAGGGCAACCCAATGCTAGAAAACGACATATCAAACCAAATTGGTATGTCGAATCAGGTGAAATATAAACTTAAAAATAGGGCACCCAAAACACGTTTCAAAATGGGAACTAGGGGTGCACCACACACAAGCATCCACAACCTACAAATCACATACCCAATCAAAGATCTTGACGAGTTCTACGATTTGGGATATGAAACTTAACGATCCGTTAGACAGATCGCAAGAAATCACGAATCAAAGCCAAATGGATACTATTCACCTATTGGCCACCTATTTTCATTTAAATCTAACAAATGCCCGTTAAATCTCCTAAAATTTCCATGATCATCACATACTAACATGCATCTCAGGTTCTAATTTGGAAATAGAAAGGGGCTCATGGGGTGTGTACCTTTCTCTCTCTTCCTTCTTCTTCCTCCCACCTTTTCACTGTCTTTGCTTCTCTTCTCTTATTCCATCTTCCTTCTTTGCCCATAGGAACAATGACGATGCTGACTTGGTAGTGGCAACAGGAGATCGGCGACACGAGCGAACGACGGTAGTAGTCTTCCCCCTCTCTTCCTCTTCTCCTCCACCTCTCCTTCTCCTTCATCTCTATCTTTCTCCTATTTCTTTTCAACACAAGTAAGCAACGCCATGCACCTACAGTTGCCCTCCTCACAATGCTCATTTATTTTATTAAACTTTTCGCACGAATTTTGTGCAAACACCCCTAAAGGAGGAAATACTTTGGACACTGAATATTTGTGAAATAACTTACGAATTGGGGTCTTGGCAGCACTGTGGCATCCAGCATTATTCGATCTTAGGCCCTACACACCCATGGATCACCACACCTTTAAAATACCAAAACTAGCAACTTTCACTAAAAATAACTTAATCACTAATTAATTATTATTAATCATGATTAAGTAGGAAAGTTAAGGTTTGGGATGTCACATGTATTAATTGTTTCACTTTTAAGTTGGTATTCTTGTTTTTTTCTCTTTGATCTTAGTAGCGTTCATATGCTAAGAGTAACAGTTGTTTCAATTGTTTCACTTTTCGGTTGGTAATAGATTCTTTGATGTTTTAGTTGTCAATAGTTGCTATTGTATGATCTTTAGTATGTATTCTTGTTTATTTTCTCTCTTGCATCCAAGCTAGGCTTTCTATTTCTGTTTGAATTTCTCTTGTAGGATGAAGAAGCGAGTTTTCGTTTGGATGATGGTTGTGACTATTGCTGGATGATTTATAATGGCAAATGAACAAGGAAATGGTGATCAGGGATAGACTTTTCGTATTGGTTTGACTCTGGTTTGTAATTCTGTATTATATGCAAGCCAGCAGTGACCTAATGCTTGTAATCAAGTTAATAATTGCTCATATTTTCTCATGCTTGCAAGCTACAATGAACCAATATAGTGATGATTGTAACTCTCAGCATGTTGTTGTTGATCATATTGTAATTTGATTGTAATGAATTAGAGCTTTTTTTCTATAAGATTAACTAATGTTGTATGCCAGTGAGGGTATCTGATAATTCTTGTAGACAAATATTTCTCGACTTGTTTCTCCATTTCTATTTTCTTCTTATATGGATATCTAAAAGGATGTTCGGAAATCTGGACTAACAATAGTCAAATGTAACTACCAAATATCTACTTCTTTATCCATTTCTATTTTCTTCTTATGAACAAATCTGGATTAATTTTGACACTCAAATGAATATTGCATAATGAAATTTGGATTTACTTTTAGACCTCCCACAAAGCATGAAATCAACACTGAATCAATCAATCACACCACACTATTAAGCAAAGAAGGACCAAATCTATATGCAAAAGGATCAAATCTGGACTAGAATTTCATATTATTCTAATATTTACCAAAGTATTGCTCGTACTTTCAGATGAGTTTGAAGCTTGCAAATTATATCTTTGACTAGGGGAAAATGCTTTTTCCTAATGTTCCTTTGCTCCAAAGCTCTTAACCTTTTGAATGTAGTAAGATTATGTGTCTTCAACTTGTTTATCCTTCTTTCAAAATCAAAACTTGTATAAGCTTTGTCTGTAGTCAAATATATTAACTTAACACCTTTATCATTAGTGACCACAAGAAGGTTGTTCAATAAGTGATACACACAATAGTCATGAAAAGTATTTGAGAAAACGAGAAAACTATCTCAATACCATAAATTAATCTCTTCTGTCGATCTAATATGAATATCAATTGATTATTATAATCATGTAGCACTCTAAGAATTGCTCAATGAATCAAGTCCAAGTATGTTTATTTTTAGTTTCCACAATAGCAAAAGCTATTGAGAATATATGATTACCAACATCCATAGTTGTTGTCATAATAAAACAATTAAGATATTTCCCTCTAATATGAGTGCCATCTATAGTAATTATCAACCTTAAATGTTCTTTGAAACTTCTTAACTATGCACCAAATGTCCAAAATAAGCAATGAAAGTGGCCACTAGTCTACTTTAATATAAAAGCATTATCACGATCACTTCTCCTTAATCCTCTCATGTAGGATGGGAGTTGAGCCAAAGATTCGTTCCAATCATCAATTATTTTTGGTAAAGTATTTTGTTTTGCACGGTAGGCTTTATCATATGATACCTCAACCATCCAAACCTTTAACATCTCTACTTGAATCATCCTTGGAGTAAAAGATTCATTTGCTATAACATGATCAAAGATTTGATCACAAATGAGCTCGCTTGTGCATTACTTGTGGCCATGCTCATCAGTAATGGCATTGCAAGTACGTTCAAAATTGAACTTCTTTATACAAAAACCGATTCCAATAGAAATACGTCAACTAATAAACCAAGGGCAATCAAGAACCATACAACTGGCTCCAAACTTTTCAGGAGTACACTTTTGAGGTTTGTAAATAAAATGCCTTTTTATAGCATATGCCTTGAGAGCTTGCTTGAATTCAGTTACACCAGAAAATAGTTGCTTATAGTTAACTGTAAATCATTATCATTATGATTGTATTCTTCAACTTCTTCGCAACACATATTGGCAATATCATGATCAAAAGTGTCGTATATGTTTTCATCCTCTCCTAATATTCCGTCACTATCATCTTCTCTATACTTGTAAATATCAAGATCTAATTACTACTAGAGCTTCTACAAATTGCAAAGACAACTAGTAAGGACATATCAACACTAAGTCCTTGTAAATTGGCTAAAACACTTTCAAGGACATATAGTGATGAATTTGCAAGGACATGTCTTCATTAAGTTTTCTATAATATCTTTCTCGCACAAGCCTTTCCCCCCTCTCTCTCATCTTCTCTCTTTACCTCTCTCCCTCTTTATGCCTTTCTCTCTAGGTAGCCCTGTCCCTTTCTCCCTCTCTTTTTGTTTTGTTTTGGATGTTTTCCTATTTCACTTAAAGAGACATTAATGTTTCATTGTAATCATTGAGGTGATTACAAGATTATGCAATATTTTAACTAATAAGCCTAGTTTTTTAAAACTACAATCCTTACTTTAATCTAGTACAACAAGTCATTGCATCTACATCCTTGTTAATTTAGGACTTTATCTACCGTGTTGTTGCTTTGACACCAAAATTGTCCTTCCATGTTGTTGTTTAACTCTTTGAACATTACCAAGACTCAAATTCACTCTAAAAGTAGGTATGACCTTCATGCTAAGTTTGTAAAGATAAAAGAGCATAGTTCAAATAAAATTATAAAGTGGATAAATTCCTTTTAATTAATAATTAACATATGTTTAAATTGTTACAAATTACTCAATTATGGAGAGAATCTATAGTGGCAGAATGGTAGACTGCATCACACACTAGTGGAAAGGAATAGGATTGTCAACTCTTGTTGCGAAGAATGTACATGTAAGTATTTATCATATAATTAAATTCGCTTTACTAATATACAATTCTATTTTATCATTTCTAACTAATTTCTTGTGTTTATTTTTATCGAATAGGTACAATGAACTATACAAAGAAAAATATGAGGATAATATTGGTGAACATCTTACGTTTAATAAGAAAATTTGGAAGCAAGTTCCAAATGTAAAGAACGTAGGTAGTTCGTCAAGAAAGCAAGGCTTAAGTGGTCTCCATCCACACTACTCAGAAGAGTCTACTATCGATTCCTCTACAGCTTCTACTGCACATTTCGAATATTCGACTTAGGCTTCCACTTCAGTTGATCATGACTTCTTCTATTCCCAATTGTTAGAGATCGCAACTATATTAAAGGATGGTGTACGTACCAAAATACGTTTAGAAATAAAGGATGAAATTAATGCTTTGTAGAACCAACTTTTAAGGTATATTTAGGTAATTTCAATCATTGATGCTAATTTTTTTTAGTTGCTCAAAAATCACAAAGACATTTCAAGGACTTTACCTTGCATTGTCCTCACTAAACTAGTTGTCTCTTGCAAAATTAATGAGGAAATGGAGAGGTAAAGTCCTCACAATATCCTCACTATTTCTCACACGACGATTATATTTTCATAACTTTAACAAGTACATGACAAGCGTATAGTAAGGAGAATGCGACTATATGGCAAGGAGATATTTCCTTGCTATGTCCTCGTCTATGTGGTCGCATGCACAATGTGAGGAAATATCCTTGCAAATTCATTTTTGTGATAACCCCTATTACGAGCACAAAATGTCCTTGCAATGCCCTCGCAAGAGTCTTTAGTGAGGACCTCGTGAGGACTGTAACATCTCGAACCTTAACATTGTTTAATAATGATTAATAATAATTAATTAATGATTAAGTTATTTTTAGTGAAGGTTGCTTGCTATGGTGTGTGGTGACCTATGGGTGTGAAGGGCCGAAGATGGATTAACGCTAGATGCCACTGTACCACCACGAGACTCCTTTTTGTGAGTTATTTCACAAATATTGGGTGTTCAAAGTATTTTCTCTTTCTCTAGAGGTGTTTGTGCAAAATTCGTGTGAAAAATTCAATAAACAAATGCACATGAGAGAAGGGTGGTTGTAGGGCATGGTCTACAAGCATGCGGTGAAGATGAAGAAGAAGAAAAGGAGAGAGGGAAGGAAGAATGAAAAGGTGGAGGAGAAGAGGAAGAGAGAGGGGAAGGCTATCACCGTTGTCCACCATGTCGCTGATCTTCCACCGTCGTCGTCAAGCCTCATCGTCGTCGTCACCTTCCTAGGTGAGGAATGAAGAAGAGAAGAAAAAGGGAAGAAATAGAAAGAGAGAAGGTACACATTCCCCTCCAATCTCTCTCTTTCTATTTTTAGCCCAATCTATGAAGAATGATGCAAATGTTAGTTGGAATGCATGAATATGAGTAGTATAGCTTTGATTCAAGGAGTAATATGATTCCAAGAATTTTAGTTGATTTTGTGGGATTTTCATGAAAAAATGAATGAACGGTGTTCTCAAATGAGTTTCTCAGCTTGTGATTTTAATATCTCGAGCTACACTTAATGCTTTTCAATGAAATTAGTCCCAAATGAAAGTAGACTTATAATACTTGGATGTGAGTATTTTTGCAAGATTTGTGGTGCCCCAGAAATGGGTCCTCCCAAGGCTCCCATTCCAGGCAATTTTGCTTTCAAGGGTGACAACCGTTTTTCAAAAAACGATTGGTTCAATATACTGATTGAATTTGGTATGCTGGATCAAGGATTTTCGGTATACCGTTCTATTTCGATATATGGATTTAGCTGTCATTTTTGTCATGAATTCCTAGGTCGGTATACCAAATGGGTCTAGTATTGTAACGCCCCACATTTTCCATAATAATTTAAAAAAAAAAATTACAGGAAAATTAAAGCCAAACAGAAAATATCTAACTACTAGGAACCTATGTGTGCGGCTAGGAGACTCCGATCTATATGCACTACGCTAACCTTCTGCATGCCTACACTTGCAAACCAAAAACACAAGAAAAATGCTTGAGTGACAAAAGTCATCCAATACGCACCTCAAAGGAAAACTGTGGAAAGCGAATCATAATTACTTTTAAAATTAATTTTGCAAACTATTTTCTCAAAACCTCACAAACCAGGCCTACACCGGTCAAAACAACAACCGGGGCTCTACTAGCCCAAAGTCACAAGCAAGGGCCTTCAATGGCCAAAACCACACATAGTGAGTAAGGAGGCCCGATACTAGGCAACCAAATTCTGGCCACACGCAGTCCACCAAGGAGGACCACGACATTCTACACTGCCACGGTGAAGACACCCAGTGCTGGAGCGATCACTGTCCCGCGATTCTCCCTACCTGGAGAACCCTCACGAAGCCAATCCCTCATTGGGAAGGTTGTCCTGTCTTCTCAGGACCCTACCAGCTATGGGGCACGTGTCCCACCAGCATTGGCCACCATAAGGTACGCCTCCCCACGACGTCCTCCACACACGATGCTCAGGAGGGAGTATCATACCTCCACACCCGACGATACCCGAGTCTCAGTGCTCACAGGGACAGCAGGAGTATCATACCTCCCCGTCATATCACAAGACACCTCAACCCGCGGACCACAACCCTAGCCTCGAGACGACAGTCAAGGAGTCTCATACCTCCAAAACCTGACGTCCCTCAACCTCAGGTATCTCGGCCTCTGACCTCAACCAAAGAGTCGCGCCCGACCACCCAAGAATGTTGTCACATTCCCTAGCCCTGACGACACGGTCCCACACTGTCTCGACCCACACATAGAAAACTGGAAAACCATTTTCCAAATCTACCAACTCATCTCTTTGA
Source organism: Posidonia australis (assembly GCA_024699735.1). NCBI lineage: Eukaryota > Viridiplantae > Streptophyta > Magnoliopsida > Alismatales > Posidoniaceae > Posidonia > Posidonia australis. The sequence continues at coordinate 15,722 of JAMKQA010005821.1, forward strand.
AATCCATTTTCCAAAACCATTTTATTTCTTTGAAAACTCTTCCAAAACCTCCACAAAACGGCACATCAGATGTCCCAAGAGACCACCACTGATGGCCCACAATCCCATCTTACAAGGACAATACAAACCAATCTGTGAAACAACTGTATTAAAACACATTTTCCAAAAATCCAGGAAAAACCACAAAAATGCGTTGCCAGACCCGCACATGTGGAGCACACGTCTGGCTAGCGCCCCTGGCACTTTCATCTAAACGCCAATAGAGCCTGGACAGGGGCTAGAACTGCTGCTGAACCCGCGCAATCCGCTCGCACCCCCAGTTTTCTGTCAAAATTCAAACACCTGCAATAGGGCATTCAAAAATCGCCTGAAGTGGGAGCTCTAACCGGATCCCCAAAACAATCACCAAAAATCTCGAATAAAACATATGTGGTAGACCCTCGAGTCTACTCCAAAACCCAACAAACAAAACTAAAATCCATTCACCATGCATCAAGATACAAAATCGCAAAGGCATAAAGGTCAAAATGATCCAAATCTCAACCACCAACATAAATACCCATAAAAACCACAATAAATACCCAAAAATTCTAAAACATTAAATTTAGCCAAGATTACTTGCATCCTAGGCATTTCTACCATTTTACATGATTTCTACACATTAAATTGGGGATGCGTTCCTGAAATGAGCTTCGACGACCCTCCGGCCAACTCCAGCAAACTCCGGCGACCCCGCACGATCATGGCCACTCTACAATCTCTGGGACGTCATTTCAGAGCTTCCCAAGCCACCACGAGCCACCCAAACGCCTACGCTTCTATCCCTCTCTCTCTCTCTCTCTCCCCGTCAACGCGAGAAATTGGAGAACAGGGGAGGCAGGGGAGGACGGGTGGAAGGAGAAGGGGGTGGAGAAGGAGGAGTGGAGAGGAAGGAGAGGGAAGGTGGGGAAGAAGAGATGCACGCCTGAGGGGGAGGACAAAAAGAAGAGGAATACGGCGATGAGCGGCGGAGGAGTGCAATGCGGGTGACTTATAAAGTCTACACACGTAGTAGCAGAGAGCGTGCTCACCTGCACGTCTCAACCACCGACACCCCGCACGAGCACACCGGCCACTCCGCCCAACCACCAGCCACAACAAATGGCCTACGAACGCGGGCCCCACATGGACCCACATCGGGGCCCACAAGCACAGTGCCAACCACGTACAAGAACACACCACAGAAGTCAGCCCACGAGGCCCAAGCCAAAAAGCACAAATCCACCCAACCATCAACACCCCGCACGAGCACACCTGCCACTCTGCCCATCCACCAGCCACAACAAATGGCCTACAAACGCGGGGCCCACAATCACAGTGCCATAATGCACAGTGCCAACCACGTACAGGAACACACCACAGAAGTCAGCCCACGCGGCCCAAGCCCAAAAGCACAAATCCACACAACAGGCCTTGGAACAGTAACATCTGTCCAGGAATAAATTCATTAAAATGTAAATGATTATAAAATAAAATTTACGAGTGTTACAAGTATACTGATTTGTTTCTCTAGCCTGGGACTAGAGTGCTGGTTCAGACGACCGAAGGAACTAAACCAGGCCCTAAATCTGTTTATAAGTATTTAATAGTTGATTAATATATATATATATATATGGGTGCATATATATAATAATCTTGCAGAGGTAATTAAATTGACACCATAATGATTAAGATAATCATTAGAATGGTTTAAAAGATTGCCTAAAATAAATTAGCAAAAAATATTCTAGAGTGTGGTTAGATTAAATGATGAAATGACTTAGAAGTAATAAGTCTCTTCCCCAATGATTTAGAATGGATAATAGGGATCATGATGTTGTCTCTAGGTCTAAAGTTTGATTGGTCTTGTGTGGGGTTCACTGAAAGAGTCATTTAGTAGCACTACTGTAACCATGCCGGCCACAACCTCGAGGATTTTGACGCGAACGACCAAAATACATGAGGGACGGCAAAGTCACGGCAAAAACAATAAAAATAAATATGCAAATGCAGGAGTCGCCACCTAGTCTATTAAAATGGAAGACGAGGAAAACCATATAAAACATGCAAATTATGCAATGGAAAAGCAGGTCATAAACCAGAAATGGGAAAGGATCCCTGTTACGCACGAGGAAAGTATTAGGCACCCTCGAGCACCCGATAAATCGATCTTCTATTGATTTCTCATTTGCTTATGAAATGTCAGTTTTTCAATCTTTGCTATACGCCCGAGGGCGTTATGCCATGCCATGCTATGCTTGGTGTCTTATGCCAAATAAGGGTGCATGATGTGCAGGGTGTGTCCTAGTGCTCAGAAATATCACTCGTATGTCGGGTCAAGTGTTGATGCACAGTCATTGCATGAATAAAATCAAAGATATATCAATTTCGAGTGATTTTTCATCCTTGCTTTGCTATATGCCAAATGCAATCTAACATGAATAAAAATAGTTAAAAGCGGAGCTATGCCTCCCTGGTATGTCAAGGAAGAAAACCAGGAAAAATCCAGAAGCAAAACATGTCGAGAAAGCATACTAAAAACCATATGAAAACCTGTTGTGCACTGCTGAAACAGGCCGATGCGCCTGTTTGGTGCGCCAGACTGGTGCTCCAGTCTGGTGCGCCACATAGGTGCTCCTATGTGGGCCAAAGAGATGTGATGAGGGAAAAAAGAAACCTATACAATGCCAAGTCACATGAGAATGCCTTCCAGAAAATCATGCCATGTAAAACCCTTCGTAGAACTTGGAAAATATGCCTTAAAAGAGAAAGAAATGCAAGTGCAATGACGTGTGGACCTTGTGCTCAAGAGCTGGTAGCCTCACACAAGATCACACTTTATGCATGCTAAGTGAAGGATGCAGGATTCAGCCATGCTACTGGATCATGGGCTGATGCACAAGGCTCTCCACGTAGGAGTAAGGTGCAACCAGCCTACCAGATTCTAACCAAGGACTGATTATCCAAAAGGAAAACAACTAGGAAACAATCTTGCTTTAAACTAAAACATGCATGCAAAACCATGGAATATAAAAGAACAAGCAGTAAAAGAATCAGGCTCAAAATCATTCAGAAAACCATGCAAGCAGATATGCAAAAGTGAATGTTTTACTCTCTGACCAGTCTAGTGCTCCTGAATGGGGCGCCAGAGTGGTGCGCTGGAGAGGTGCGCCACTCTGGTGCGCCATATATGTGCTCCCCAGAAAATCTGGATCAGACTGCAATCTGGTTGTGCCCTCCGGATCACTATCTCAATAGACTTCTCGTCGGAGGGTCTATCTTTGACTTGTGAAGCCAAAGAGCGCCAACGTCTAAGATACTCCCCAAATGTTTCTTGCGGTCTCTACTTGAGAGCGACTAAGTCCTCTTGCTTGGGGACTAAGTCAAGGTTAAAAGAATATTGCTCCAGGAACGCCTATGTAAGGTCGTCCCAAGTCTTGATGGTGGCCACGTTGAGGGAAGTGAACCACTTCAACGCAGGCCCCGTGAGACTCTTCTAGAACAGGCGGATTAACAACCTTCGTCAGCCTGGATCTGAGCGAGGTCTCCGCAATAGGCTTTGAGGTGGGCAATTGGGCAGCCCCATCCATTGTATTTTTCAAATTCTGGAATATGAAAATTCGAGGGGAGAGTCGTCTCTAGGAAATAATAGAGGTCCCGGAATTGGTAGGACTGGCGGTCCCCACCTTGCACTTGTCGGAGAGTGCGCTCCAGATCATTTACTGTCGCAAGGAGAGCATCTGGAGCTACTGCAGTTGTGGACTGTGTAGTAGAGGCGGGTACCGCGTACACTATATGGGTCGCCCCTAAGGGCTCCTCCGGATCCACCATTTCGCCGTATGGTGCCACGGCAGGATGGCCAGTGTACCCGTGCATGGGTGCTGTGTGCTGGGGAACAAAGGATGAGGCTTGTGTATGATAAAAAGGGGAGGATAATGCAGGGGGTGGTGCAATGAGTGGTGCAGAATGTGGGAGCAAGAGCTGTTGGACCGGGATGGTCTCCGGTACAATGCTCACGAATGGTTGTGCTCCCGCCGGCCTAGGGGGCTGGCCACCAAATAAGAGGGATGCATGTTGTGGTGAGTGCTGTGCTGGTGTAACAAAAGGTAGTGTCGACACCCCTATTGCCGAAGAGACAAGGGATGGCGACGGCTGTGGAGGGAGTGTAGTGGGTGCAAACTATGGTCCTAAAGCCGGTTGCGCAGGCAACTTGGGAGTCGGGAAAGACAAAGCTGAGAAGGGCTACAGTGCCAATCCCTGCAACTACTGGGTGAGGGCCGACATTTGTTGCAACTGTGAGATCACGAGATCGTCGCTGGTGGCTCTGAAGGAAGGAGGCAAGACAGGGGAGGAAACAAGAGGTTGAGATCCCAGTTGACTGAACTGAGGGGTGGCTACTACTGAAACAGCCGCAGTGGGAGGAGGGCTAGTAAACAAATAGCCCTGGGGAGAGACAGACTCAACTACTGTGACCCCAACAGCAGGAGAAGACCAGGCAGGTGGTCCCGAAGGCGGGGTTGCCACGGGGACACGGAAATGAGGTGGTGGAGGTCTTCTAGAGGCTAAGGCAAAAGTGGAGGCAGCAGAGATGACAGGAACAGACACAAAGGAAGAGTGTCCCGAGACAGGGACCTCCTCCTGGACAACAGGGGAAAGGGACTCGCTGGCATGTTGGGCCATCGTGGATCGCGAGCAAGTAAGGATCGGGACTGCGGCTGGAAAGAACAGGACGAATCCTAGGACGAGCTATCGTCAGAAGTGACGAATAACTCGGGAGATGCGATCAAAAAGAAGGTCGCAAGTAGAGTTCACAAAAGGAAAGATCTTGAGCTCAGGTTAAGGAAACTCAAAGATCAGAAATCCTATACACATAAACAAACAAGTTAGAAAAGATGCAATGTTTATGGTGGTATGAGATGAAAATGAATGCTTCTAGTATGCACTCTCTCACGATCTAGGGATGTCCTATTAAGCTGTCTACTCCAGGTTCACATAAGGGTGAATGGGTCTCCGACTCGAGTTTAAAAAAAGTAAGGTCCCCATTCTAAATCCCTTCCAAAGCTTAGGTAGTGAACGGGTGGTGCTTTCGGGGCCTCGACCTCTGCCAAAGCAGTAAGTTGTACCCTCTACTACATCGACACGACCCCGGACAAGCGGGGACAAACCCGATTTTTCATCCCACACCAAAGCCATAGGATGAGCCACTGAAAAATGTCCTTCGCAGACTGTATAGGTAATCCTAGGAGAGTAGAAGATGCATGCCCTATATGATGTATGCAAAGTATGCTTTAAGTTTTTTACTTGCAAGCTTATTAAACCATGGGGAAAGATTTGTAATTTGTCCCTAGTTTGCCTTATGATTGATTTTGGTTATTATGTTTTTTATTAACCAAACAGGGAGAGCAAACACATCTCTAATCTCCTAGGCATGGCATGTACAGGAAGGGAAATAAACATGCAATTTAGCCATGGATTAACAAACAGAAGCATGTACTATAATGATGACATTGCAAAAGAAACATCGCATGGAAAAAGACATCACTAAAAAGGAAAGCCAAGCATAGCATGGAAAAGGCAAGCAAGGAGAAAAGCCAAACCAAAGGAGAAACCAAAAACAAAGCCGAGATCTGGTTTGTTCCCCAGCGGAGTCGCTAGTTCCTGTAACCATGTCGGCGACAGCCTCGAGGATTTTGACACGAACAGCCAAAATACATGAGGGACGGCAAAGTCACGGCAAAAACAATAAAAATAAATATGCAAATGCAGGAGTCGCCACCTAATCTATTAAAATGGAAGACGAGGAAAACCATATAAAACATGCAAATCATGCAATGGAAAAGCAGGTCATAAACCAGAAATGTGTAAGGATCCCTGTTACACACGAGGAAGGTATTAGGCACCCTCGTGCCCCCGATAAATCGATCTTCTATTGGTTTCTCATTTGCTTATGAAATGTCAGTTTTTCAACCTTTGTTATACGCCCGAGGGCGATATGCCATGCCATTCTTGGTGTCTTATGCCAAATAAGGGTGCATAATGTACAGGGTGTGTCCTAGTGCTCAGAAGTATCACTCGTATGTCGGGTCAAGTGTTGATGCACAGTCATTGCATGAATAAAATCAAAGATATATCAATTTCGAGTGATTTTTCATCCTTGCTTTGCTATATGCCAAATGGAATCTAACATGCATAAAAATAGTTAAAAGCGGAGCTATGCCTCCCTGGTATGTCAAGGAAGAAAACCAGGAAAAATCCAGAAGCAAAACATGTCGAGAAAGCATGCTAAAACCATATGAAAACCTGCTGTGCACTGGTGAAAATAAGCCGATGCGCCTGTTTGGTGCGCCAGACTGGTGCTCCAGTCTGGTGCGCCACATATGTGCTCCTATGTGGGCCAAAGAGATGTGCTGAGGGAAAACAGAAACCTATGCAATGCCAAGTCACATGAGAATGCCTTCCAGAAAATCATGCCATGTAAAACCCTTCGCAGAACTTGGAAAATATGCCTTAAAAGAGAAAGAAATGCAAGTGCAATGATGTGTGGACCTTGTGCTCAAGTGCTGGTAGCCTCACACAAGATCACACTTTATGCATACTAAGTGAAGGATGCAGGATTCAGCCATGCCACTGGATCATGGGCTGATGCACAAGGCTCTCCATGTAGGAGTAAGGTGCAACCAGCCTACCAGATTCTGACCAAGGACTGATTATCCAAAAGGAAAACAACTAGGAAACAATCTTGCTTTAAATTGAAAACATGCATGCAAAACCATGGAATATAAAAGAACAAGTAGTAAAAGAATTAGGCTCAAAATCATTTAGAAAACCATGCAAGCAGATATGCAAAGGTGAATGTTTTACTCTCTGACCAGTCTAGTGCTCTTGAATAGGGCGCCAGAGTGGTGCGCTAGAGAGGTGTGCCACTCTGGTGCGCCATATAGGTGCTCCCCAGAAAATCTGGATCAAACTGCAATCTGATCCAGACCCTGACCCAGAATTGAGATGGATCAAACTGCAAACATGTCAGGATGCATATGATCAAAGCCATCTTATTATCATTTGATGAAAACAAGATGATTTAATGGGTTCATGGCAGAAATGCATACAAAAATGCAAAGAGACAAACATGAAACAAGTAAACCCAAATAAAACTTATGTAAGTGATGATCATACCAAGAATATAATAAGGAGAAGATAGCTCATGCAGGCAACATAGTGCAGATTTTTATGCTAGAAACAAAGTAAACATGCTTGCAAAAAAAAATGTAGATTTGCATGGAGAGCATCTTGCAAAGAGATAAGTAAATTCATCATAGAAACCTCATGAAAATACAGATAAATCAGACCATACATGTGG
>JAMKQA010005822.1:0-40545 GCA_024699735.1 Posidonia australis
TCGAGCCACGTTTGCCGCACACAGGTCTGGGTAGTTAGCTTTATTTGTTTAATATTGCTGCTTAGTTGCTTTTAATTAAGCTTGGGTAGTTCTCGTACTGTTGTGTAGCACCGGGGTGTTACATCTAGGGAATTATTAAATTCCGAGAAAGAGGAGAGAGTAATATTATTTCCCGCCCTATCCAAATTCTCATTAATTCGCTCACTTGACAACGCAGTCAAGGAATAGGACTGGTCCCGCTTCTCAAGGGGCTCAAATTGGTTTTCGTCAGAATTATCTGACAAAAAGGATGGCGTGGGGCAATTAAAAAACTTGCAAAAATCAACCGCGAGTGGAGCAGGAGAGGCGGCATTAAATTCAGATGAGACAGAGTGAGTGGGTGAACAGTCCAGCCCATTCAAAGTTACGAAATCACCTTTAAAATTATCATCCAGCTCTCCAAAGTACTCACGATGCATATTAGAAACATTTGGGAAAATAGGGGGAAAATACCTAGAATACCCCCAAACAGACCCTGAGGCGTCAGTGGGCGCCTGCATGACGCCACTTCGAGGACACAGAGTTCCTTGCCGCGATCCCACCGGCGAACACAAGTTCGCCGGAGAACATGGAACAAAAACAGGATCTAAAAATAACACATCTGAACTGGGAGTCTCAGGGGTAACTCTCGACTGAGCTTTGCCATCAACTAGAATATGATCCACAGCAGTAATAGTGAGCAAGCTCGCAACAGAAGCGAAAAAATATTCCAAAGTAATAGTTCCAGCCGGGGCAAAAACTCCCAAATGCAAAGAAATCAATATCACTGAAGAAAACCAGTATGGCGACAAAGATCTGCCAATAAACATGCAATCCACCACAATATTCGAAGATGCCGAAAAATCAGAATGAAAGCTAACCCTGGCACCAAGATTAATCACCAGATCCTGCGATCTGGGCGGACTAACAAAATCAAGGGGGAGAAGTCACCTCCTAGGACCAGTGATGGCGTCCCGACCGCAGGGGTCAGATCGGGGCACAAGGGGAGTGGCCGCCTTACGTTTACGGCTTCCCAGATCTGACGCAAGCATAGGGTTAAAAGATGTTACCGGCCGATTGGGGGATCCACTCACTGAGCCCTGAGGAAGGGCCGCAGCAGATGAAGGTCGCTTACTGGACCAGAGGAAGTAAGGTGCACGCCCCCCAGAGGAAGCACGACGACCAGATGCGCGCCTCCCAGAGGAAGCCATCACAGAGAGCCCCTCGCAGCTTTAGGGCACACAGAGAGCACTGTAGCTTGCAGGAAGGGCAAAAATCGCGAGAGCGTTGTTGGAAGGAAGCTTTTACCAAGAGGAAATTAGATGACTACTCTAGATGTTAGAAAGCAGATCTCCCATGTGGCCCACTTTTAAATTATAAATGTATCATTTCACGGAAGAGAAAAGAAAATTGAATAACTAAAGATGATGAAACGAAAGTAACACATGTTAATTACCACCACTATTTTTTAGGAAACACTATATGGAATTTGTGTTCAAAGTACACCATGGATGGTAATTTTTTACTCCCTTTTTTTTTTTTTTTGATAAACATAATTTTTGAAAGTGTGGTGTTTATGGTAACCATTTGTTCTTATATTTTTTTTGTTATCTTTTTTTGTTGTTTTTTAGATAGATAGTACATCATGCAATTGTTCCTGTTGAACTATTATTTTTACTTGTGTTTAGAGGATGAGACGAGTATGTGTTGGTTTGCAAAAAAAAAAACTTGCCTTTCTTTTGTAGGAGGGGGGAGGATTGTAGGTATGTATTTCATTCTTTGTTACTTAACATTTTTTAATGTAGTATGATTCATGTGTTGGTTTGTCAACATAAGTCTCTGTTGTACGACGAATAGAAAGAGTTCTACGTTATTACGTACATGTTTGTGACCTTTAGTTTGTTTTTTGATTCGTTTTGATAGTAATTCTTATTTGTCTTTTTCACATACGAAATTATTTGATTGGTGTTTTGTTTCAATACATGTTCTAATTTCATTGCATAATTACGAATTATAGTTTCCATGTTACGAAACTCGTTTATATTTTTAGTTTTAGTATTGATCATGCTATGTTATTATTAATGGTTTACGTTACTGTAACTAAGTTTTTGATTTGTAATTGATGCCTTATTAGACCAATTTTGCTTTGATTATTGGAATTATTTTATAAGTCTATTTTTTGGTTTCAATTGTTCTTTATTATTATTAAGTATGGAAGTTAAAGTACAAACATCAGAGATTATTTTAGTAGATGATCATATATGCGATAGAGATATTATTGCTGACAAATCATATGTTGGTCAGATATTCAATAGTCTTGATGATGTAAAGTCATTTTATATTTGTTATGGTGGTAAAATGAGCTTCTTTGTTTGTTCTTTTTCGACCAAGTATCGAATGGATAAAGACACACAACAAAGGAAGTGCTCACAGTAATTGTTTGTTTGCCTCTAAAGAAGGTTTCCAAAGACAAGAGAACTTGTAGAATAAACGGAATAGGTGAATTTGCCTCACACAGAATGATTGCAATGCAAGATTAAAGGAAACTAATGAAATTGATTTTCTCCAAGCTGTGTTGTTGTAACCCTAAAGTTAAAAAATTGAAATTTTGTGTTAAAAAACTAAAAAATATGTATAAATTAATGTACCATTGTCTCCTATGCAATTTGCAGAATTTATGAAACTATATCTGATGGAAAAAAAACTTAAATAAATCAAGATATTCATTTCTTAATTACGATAACAAATGAGATATCGTTTTACATAAACAAAAAAAATTCATATGTATCATTTTTGTATTACTTTCTTTAATTTAGTAACAGTAAAGGGTGTAGGAAAGAAAGTGATTTTCTCTAATATGAGTAGTTGCAGCCATACAATAACCAAACGAAATTTCTTGTTATAAAAAAAAACGAAGAAAATGTATTTGATATATATATGTGTGTATGTACCAGTTGCATCCTCTCTCAAATTAACTATTTTGAGGGAATATACATGATAGTGGTTGGATTCTAATCTAGTATTTAATATAAAAAACACTAATGTAATGTTAGTGGCTTTGGATTTTTTTTAAATTAATAAAACAATTAGATTTATTATTCTGAAATTAGTAAAAAAATTTTAAATTGATGAGAAGATTCTGTGATTTGCATATTAACAGAATTTTTGATGCTTCTTTATTGGCATGGATTTAATTATCCAATGTTTTAATGCAATATGCGGTAGTTGGAGTAGATTTGCAGTAGGGCAGAGATGAGCCTGTAACATCTGTAAAATTCATTTTGTAATTATTTACATTTTATGAATTTTATTCCTGAATGGGTGTTACTGTTCCGAGGCCTGTTGTGTGGTTTTGTTATTTTGGACTTGGGCATCGTGGGTCGGCTTCAATTCGCGTGTCCCGGTGCATGGTTTGGCACCGTGGGTGTGGGGCCCGTGTGTGGGTTCGTGTGGGGCCTAGGTGTGGGGTCTGCGTGGGACCCGCATTTGTGGGCCGATGGTTGAGACTTGCAGTTGGCCTCGTGGTTGTGGTGGGTGGTTGGGTGCATGCTGTGGCTGGTGAGGCTAGTTGTTGAGGGAGTGTTGGTGTGTGCGTGGCTGACTGATTGTATGCACACATCCACCTACTCCTTCTGCGTAGCCTTTTAAGTTGGAGGCCTCTGCCATGCACAACCCAAGCCTCCTTTTCTTTCCCCCTGCATTCTCTCGCACACATCCTTCCGCTCCTTCCTCCACTCATTCTCTCTCCCCCCACTAACTTCCCCTCTCCCCCGTCTCTCTCTTTTCTCTCTTCCTCTCTCGCTCTCCCCCCTGTTTTCTCCTCCCCTGCGACCTCCTTTCTGTTTGGTGTGCTCGAGGGCTGGCGACGGTGTGCAGCGGCTCGTGGTGGTGTGTGGAGCTTGCGTGGAGTGCTCCCGTGGTCGTGGTTGCGCCGGAGTTCGCTGGATTCGTGGGGGGTAGGCCGGAGATCGCCGGAGGCGTTTTTCAGGTACGGATCTCCACCTCATGTACTTGAGAGCATGGAATTAGTAGAAAATGCTAGGTTTGCATGGAATCTATGTAAATTTACATTCCTAGAATTTATTGTGATTTATCGTGTATTTATGATGAATTTATGGGCATTTATGCCAGTGGTTGCGTTTTGGGTCGAATTGACCCTTCTGCCTTTTTGATTTTATATCTTGATGCATGGTGAATGGATTCTAGTTTTGTTTGTTGGGATTTGGAGTAGACTCGAGGGTCTACATCCTATGTTTTATGCAAGATTTTTGGTGCTTGTTTAGGGGGTCCGATCGGAGGTCCCATTTGGGGCGATCTCAGACGATAGGGTTTGGGCCGTTTTTTGGTTTCACAGAATTCGACATACCGAAATGGAAACGGCATACCGAATCAGTGGATTTTGGTATACCGATTCTGATCGGCATATCGTTTCTCTGTAAGTTTAGATCCTCTGGTCGAAATTCGGTCGTTCGAATCAGGAGATTTCGGTCGACCGAACCAGTTTCGGTATACCGAATTTGGCCTGAATGTTGATCGTTGACCTGATTCGGTCGATCGATCCAGATCGGCCTACCGAACCAGGGATTTTCGACATACCAAACCTATTTTCGGCATGCCGAATCTGGGTCGAAATGTGCTTTTAAAATGTATTTTCCGAGGACTTTCTGGATTGTTGTGTTTTGTCCCTGTAATATGGGATTGTGGACCGTCAGCGGTGGTCCCCTGTGACACCTGACGCGTCGCTTTGCCGTGGTTTTGGAAGAATTTTCAAAAGATATGAAAATAGTTTTGGAAATGGATTTCAAGGAAATAGTTGGCCTATTTTGGAAAATGTTTTCTTGGTTTTCTGTATGGGGACCGAGACAGTGTGGGACCGTGTCGTTGGGACCAGGGAATGTGACAACATTCTCGAGTTGTCAGGCACGACTCCCTGGTTGAAGTCGGGGGCCGAGATACCTGAGGCTGAGGGGTGTTGGGTTCTGGAAGTATGAGACTCCTTGACTGTCGTCTCGAGGCTAGGGTTGTGGTCCGCGGGTTAAGTTGTCTTGTGGCATGACAGGGAGGTATGACACTCCTACTATCGCTGTGAGCACTGAGGTTTGAGTGTTGTCGGGTGTGGAGGTGTGGTACTCCCTCCTGAGCACTGTGTGTGGAGGACGCCGTGAGGAGGCGTACCCTGTGGTGGCTAGTGCGGGTGGGACACGTGCCTCGTAGCTGGTAGTGTCCTGAGAGACAGGACAACCTTCCTAGGGAGGGGTTGGCTTCTGAGGGTTCTCCTGAGAGAGGGGAATTGCGGGACGGTGAACGCTCCTACACAGGGTGGCCGTCACCGTGGCAGTGCAGAACGCTGTGGTCGCTCTTCAGCAGACTGCGTGTGGCCAGAGTTTGGTTGCCTGGTGCCGAACTTTCCGACACACTATGTGTGGTTTTGGCCATTGAGGGCCTTTGCTTGTGGCTTTGGGCTAGTAGAGCCTTGGTTGTGGTTTTGGCCGGTGTAAGCCTGGTTTATGAGGTTTTGAGGAAAAATAGTTTGTGAAATGAATTTAAAAGTAAAATTGATTATAGTTTTGTTTTTCCGCAGTTTTTGTGGGGTGCGTACTGGGTGACTTCTGTCACTCATAAATTTTTCCTCGTATTATTGGTTTGCAGGTGCAGGCATGCAAACGTTTAACGTAGTGCATATAGTCTGGAGTCTCCTAGCCACGCACATAGATTCCTGGTAGTTAGATATTTATTATATGGCTTTAATTTTTCTGTAATTTAAATTGTTTTAAATTACTGTAGAAATGTGGGGTGTGACAGTTTTTGGTATCAGAGATCCAGGTTCACTAGGTTGCACTACACCTAGGGTGTCCGGTCTAGAGACTCCATAGGTTTTGCATGCATGCAGAGTCTGCACCTGGATTTCGCCATGGTTTTCTAGTTGTTGCTTTGTCTGTGGTGCAGGTACTTTGCCTTTCTTCGGCAGGATGCCTCCTCGTGGTCGTAAGGGCAAGGCCCCTATCGAGGAGACCGAGTCCCGATAGGACGTAGGCGGTGGAAGGCAGTTCATGCGGAACTGAGGAGTTTGGCACATGGGATTTCCCACACGTTCAGCAAGGGTAGTGCCAGTGAACCATCGGATGACCCGTGGCTGAACTAGTTCATGAAGCTTCGTCCACCGTCGTTCAAGGGCAATGTCAGTACTGAGGAGAGCGAGGCCTGGCTGGAGAATGTGGTGAAGATGCTGGAGAGCATGGCATGCCTAGAGGAGCATTGGGTGCAGCTGGCGACCTACCTGCTGGATGGTGAGGCAGATAGGTGGTGGAAGTCTGTGAAGTGGCTGAAGTTCCCGAACTCAGTCACTGTTAGCATCTAGTGGAAGGATTTCAAGGCGACCTTCTATGACAAGTATTTTCCCGCTCATGTGAAGCAACAGCTTCACCGAGATTTCCGGAGTCTGGAGCAGGGCACGATGTTGGTGCTCGAGTATGAGACTGAGTTCGCTCGGTTGGAATGCTTTGCTCCTGCCTATGAGTTTGAGGAGGAGCGGGTGCAGAGGTTTATGGACCGCTTGAACCCTGGGCTACGGGTGAAGGTGATGGGCTGTAGGTGCCACACTGTGGAGGACATGGTTGGGATGGCTTACCGCTTCGAGGCGGAGCATCAAAAGTTTCTGGAGAGTCATCCCAAGGGGAAGGGTAAGTCTTCTTTCACCTCTTGGTTCTCTTTCTTCGGTCCTCCCAGTGCTGGTAGTTCGGGTAGCCTTGAGAAGAAGCAGAAGGCGAGGTTTAGTGTTTCCTCTACTGGACGGCAGGGTTTTGCTGGGGGTAGTGGAGGTGGGTTCGGTCAGACAGGGTCCAATGCTCTCGGCGGGAACCAGTGCTTCAATTGTGGTCAGGTGGGCCACATCGCTGCATATTGTCCTCAACCTAGGCGGACCTCAGCTCTAGTGGTGTGTTATAACTGTGGGAAGGCGGGACACGTTCAGAGATTTTGTCCAGAACCGCCTGAGATGGCAAGAAGCGCACCACAGTAGCCGACTAGAGGACGGATGTTCACTATCGCAACTCCAGGAGCTGGGTCTTCGGGAGATGTTGTTGAGGGTAAGGATGAATAGTTGGTTTTGTAACCCTCTGAGATATGTTGTAATCTGCACATCTGCCTGATTGAATGGATGTGTGGTGTTGTTTTGTTTGGCTATTAGGTTCCTTTATTGTGGTTGGTCAGATGGCCAAAGTGTTGTTTGACTTAGGGAGTTCTTTCTCCTTTATCTCTGAGTCTTTCACGACGGAGTTGAGAGAGAGACCAGCTAGACTGGCCTTTCATCTCAGCATGGTGACGCCGCTAGGAGAGCACAGTTTGGCATGGAGGTATCTGCAGTCTGTCGACTTGACGCTGAGTGGCAGAGAGTTCGACGCCAGCTTGATTGTGTTGGATTTGCAGGAGTACAATGTGATACTCGGCATGGATTGGTTGGTACGGCAGTCCGCTTTGATCGATTGTGCTCGGAGGAGGGTTTATTTTGGGTCTCCTGAGGATGGGTCTTTCTTTGTGCAAGGTGGGTGTCAGGGTGAGCCTAAGCTTGTCATTTTAGCTATAAAGGCTTATAAGTCTATGGTCAGGGGTTATGTGGGGTATCTAGCCAGTATAGTTACCTCTACTTCTCCTGAGTTGGGCGTTCACAACATCTCTGTGGTATGTGAATATCCCGATGTTTTCCCTGACGAGTTGCCTAGTATGCCACCTCACAGGGAAGTAGAGTTCTCGATCGATCTGATCCCTAGTTTTGGTGCTGTGTCGAAGCCTCCTTATCGCATGGTGCCAGCAAAAATGCGAGAGTTCAAGACTCAGTTGCAGGAGTTGCTGGACAAGAGGTTTATCAGGCCAAGTGTATCTCCATGGGGAGTGCCTATCTTGTACGTCAGCAAGAACGATGGTTCGCTCCGACTATGTATAGACTATTGGATGCTGAACCAGATCACGTTGAAGAACAAGTATCCCCTGCCCTGCATTGATGACTTGTTCGATCAATTGCAGTCTACATCGGTGTTTTCGAAGATTGATCTGAGGTCAGGGTATCACCAGTTGAGGATACGAGACCCAGACATTCAGAAGACTGCTTTCTGGATGCGGTATGAGCATTACGAGTTCACGGTCATACCTTTCCGCTTGACTAATGCACCGACTGCGTTCATGGATCTGAGGAACAGGATTTTCAACCCTTTTCTGGACCAGTTCGTTGTGGTTTTTGTTGTTGACGTGCTGGTCTATTCTCCTAATTTTGAGACTCACGCCTTGCACCTGAGGGCGGTTTTGGATACTCTAAGGCATCATCAGCTGTACGCCAAATTCTCCAAGTGCGTGTTCTGGCTGAGTGAAGTCATGTTCCTTGGCCATTTGATTTCTGGAGAAGGCATCAGAATGGATTCTGCCAAGGTTGAGGCGGTGAGTAGTTGGGAGCGACCCAGGATAGTGTCGGAGATTAGAAGTTTCTTGGGTCTGGCGGGCTATTATAGGAGGTTTATCAGGGATTTCTCCTCCATAGCCGTGCCTTTGACAAAGTTGACCAGGAAGGGAGTTCCTTTTTGTTGGGATTAGAATTGTGAGGTGAGTTTCCAAGAGCTGAAGTGTCGTCTAGTTTCTGTCCTAGTGTTGACTCTGCCTTCTGTAAGTGGTGGCTTCACTGTGTATAGTGATGCCAGTGGCATTGGGTTAGGGTGTGTTTTGATACAACATGGCAATGTTATCGCATATGCTTCGCGCCAGCTGAAGGATCATGAGAAGAACTACTCGACCCACGATTTGGAGATGGCTGCCGTAGTGTTCGCTCTCAAGCTCTGGCGACACTATCTCTATGGGGAGTAGTTTTAGGTCTTCACCGATCATCAGAGCCTGAAGTATATCTTCACGCAAAGGGATCTCAACTTGAGGCAACGCCGCTGGGTGGAGTATTTGAAGGACTATGATTTCATCATGTCCTACCATCTGGCAAGGTCAACGTGGTCGCCGATGCTTTGAGTCGGCGTACGCACGTGATGGCGAGCTTGATGGTCAAGGAGTGGACCATGTTGGAGGCTCTCGTGAGCTGTAGGCCGAAACGGCAAGCTCGGGGAACAGTTGGTGCCGAGGTGGTCAACTTGTCTGTTCGCCCGAAGCTGTTAGAGTTTATTGTCGCCTGTTAGCAGTTGGATCTGTTTGTTTAGGCTGTGTTTGAGAAGCTTCAGGTTGGTGGAGAGCCTCATTTCTCTGTTGGGGCATATAGAGAGTTGAGATATGACATGCGTCTGTATGTGCCCCAGCATGAGGAGGCCAGGCAGAGGTGACTAGATGAAGCGCATTAATCTAGGTGCACTATGCACCCTGGTAGTACGAAGATGTACCGAGACCTGAAGCGGAACTTTTGGTGGCCCGGCATGAAGAGAGATGTTGCTGACCATGTGGTGAGGTGTACTACCTAGCAATTGGTCAAAGCAGAGCACCAGAGACCTGGAGGGACCTTGCAGCCGTTGGATATTCCTATGTGGAAGTGGGAGCACATCTCGATGGACTTCATGACTAGTTTGCCGCGGACTCAGAGGAAGAACAACACCGTGTTGGTGATCGTGGATCGGCTAACCAAGTCTGCTCACTTCCTGGCCATTTGGGTGAAGCTTCCGATGCACCGCTTGGCAGAGTTGTATGTCTCCGAGGTGGTGAGGCTACATGGTATTCTGGTGTCTATCGTGTCGGATAGAGACACGAGGTTCACCTTAGACTTTCAAAGGAGTTGGGAGGACCATTTCCCACTAATTGAGTTCGCCTACAACAATAGCTATCACTCGAGCATCGGGATGGCGCCGTATGAAGCTTTGTACGATAGGCCATGCAGATCGCTGGTTTGCTGGAGTGAGGTGGGCGAGCGTTAGTTGATTAGTCCTGAGCTTGTGCAACTGTATGCGGACAAGGTGAATTTGATCCGGAGCAGGCTGTTGGCTGCACAGAGTCGGGAGATTGAGTTTCTGAAGGTATCGCCGACCAAGGGTATCATGCGGTTCGGGAAGCATGGCATGTTGAGTCCTCGCTATATTGGCCTATACCAGAGCTCCTAGAAGATCGGTGAGATTGCTTATCGGTTGGATCTATCACCAGAGATGTCATTCATGCATGACGTGTTCCATCTCTCCATGCTAAGGAAGTGCCTGGCGGACGTTTCTCATGTGATTCCAGTTTAGCCAGAAGGGCTCTAGGAAGATCCGTCCAGTGTGGAGGATGCCGTCGAGATTGTTGACCGTAATGAGCAAGTGCTGCGGAACAAGGTGATACTATTGGTTTTGGTGCAGTGGTGGCATCATGGAGCCGAGGAGGCCATGTGGGAACGTGAGGAAGCCATCCTAGTCCAGTACCCGTATCTTTTCACCTAGTGATTTCGAGGGCGAAATCTTCTTTTAAGGGGGTTAGGATGTAACACCCGTAAAATTCATTTTGTAATTATTTACATTTTATGAATTTTATTCTTAGACGGGTGTTACTTTTCCAAGGCCTGTTGTGTGGTTTTGTGCTTTTGGGCTTGTGACTCGTGGGTTTGCTTCTATTTGCATGTCCCGATGCGTGGTTTGGCACTATGCATTGTGGCACTGTGCGTGTGGGCCCCGGGTGTGGGTCCGTGTGGGGCCCAGGTGTGGGGTCTGCGTGGGACCCACATTTGTGGGCCGGTGGTTGAGGCTTGCAGTTGGCCTCGTGGTTGTGATAGGTGGTTGGGTGCGTGTTGTCGCTGGCGAGGTTGGTTGTTGAGGGAGTGTTGGTGTGCGTGTGGCTGATTGGTTGTATGCACATGGCCACCAACTCCTTCTGCGTAGCTTTTTAAGCTGGAGGCCTCTACCATGCACAACCCAAGCCTCCTTTTCTTTCCCCGCGCATTCTCTCCGTCTCGAGCACACATCCTTCCTCCACTCATTCTCTCACCCTCCACTCACTTCCCCTCTCCCCCCGTCTCTCTCTTTTCTTTCTTCCTCTCTCATTCTCCCCCCTGTTTTCTCCTCCCCTTCGACCTCCTCTCTGTTTGGTGTGCTTGAGGGCTGGTGACGGTGTGCGACAGCTCGTGGTGGCGTGTGGAGCTTGCATGGAGTGCTCCCGTGGCCATGGTTGCGCCGAAGTTCGCCAGATTTGCGAGGGGTCGGCTGGAGATCGCAGAGGTGATTTTCAGGTACACATCTCCACCTCATGTAATAGAGAGCGTGGAATTGGTAGAAAATGCTAGGATTTCATGGAATCTAGGTAAATTTACATTCCTAGAATTTATTGTGATTTATCGTGTATTTATGACGAATTTATGGGCATTTATGCCGGTGGTTGCGTTTTGGGTCGTCTTGACCCTTCTGCCTTTCCCATTTTATATCTTGATACATGGTGAATGGATTTTAGTTTTGTTTGTTGGGATTTGGAGTAGACTCGAGGGTCTACATTCCATGTTTTATGCAAGATTTTTGGTGCTTGTTTTGAGGGCCCAATCGGAGGTCCTAGTTGGGGCGATCTCGGACGATAGGGTTTGGACCGTTTTCTGGTTTCGCAGAATTCGGCATACCGAAATGAAAACAGCATACCAAATCAGTGGATTTCAGTATACCGATTCTGTTCGTTATACCGTTTTCCTGTCAGTTTAGGTCCTCTGGTCGAAATTCGATCATCCGATTTTGGACGGTCGTTCGAATCAGCAGATTTCGCTCGATCGAACTAGTTTCGATATACCAAATTTGGCTTGAGTGTTAACCGTTGACCTGATTCAGTCGACCGATCCAGATCGGCCTACAAAACCAGGGATTTTTGGCATACCGAACCTGTTTTCGGCATGTCGAATCTAGGCCCAAATGTACTTATAAGATGTGTTTTCTGAGGGCTTTCTGGATTGCTGTGTTTTGTCCTTATAAGATGGGATTGTGGGACGTCAGCGGTGGTCCCTTGGGACACCTGACGCATCGCTTTGCTGAGGTTTTGGATGAATTTTCAAAAGATATGAAAATGGTTTTGGAAATGGATTTCAAGGAAATAGTTGGCCTGTTTTGGAAAATATTTTCCTGGTTTTTTGTGTGCGGGCCGAGACAGTGTGGGACCGTGTCGTCGGGACCAGGGAATGTGACGACATTCTCGGGTGGTCAGGCTCAACTCCCTGTTGAGGTTGGGGGCCGAGATACCAGAGGTTGAGGGTCGTTGGGTCCTGGAGGTATGAGACTCCTTGACTGTCATCTCGAGGCTAAGGTTGTGGTCCGCGGGTTGAGTTGTCTTGTGGCATGACAGGGAGGTATGACACTCCTACTGTCGCTGTGAGCACTGAGGTTTGGGTGTTGTCGGGTGTGGAGGTGTGATACTCCCTCCTGAGCACTGTGTGTGGAGGACGCTGTGAGGAGGCGTACCCTGTAGTGGCCAGTGCGGGTGAGACACGTGCCCCCGTAGCTGGTAGTGTCCCGAGAGATAGGACATCCTTCCCAGGGAGGGGTTGGCTTTTGAGGATTCTCCTGAGAGAGGAGAATCGCGGGATGGTGAACGCTCCTGCATAGGGTGGTCGTCACCGTGGCAGTGCAGAACGCTGTGGTCGCTCCTCAGCGGACTACGTGTGGCCAGAGTTTGGTTGCCTGGCGTTGGATTTCTCGACTCACTGTGTGTGGTTTTGTCCATTGAGGACATTTGCTTGTGGCTTTGGGCTAGTAGAGCCTCGGTTATGGTTTTGGTCGGTGTGGGCCTGATTTATGAGGTTTTGAGGAAAAATAGTTTGCGAAATGAATTTAAAAGGAAAATTGATTATAGTTTTGTTTTTTCGCGGTTTTCATGGGGTGAGTACTGGGTGACTTCTGTCACTCATACGTTTTTCCTCGTGTTTTTGGTTTGCAGGTGCAGCCATGCAAACGTTTAGCGTAGTGCATATAGTCTAGAGTCTCTTAGCCGCGCACACAGGTTCTTGGTAGTTAGATATTTATTGTATGGCTTTAATTTTTCCCATAATTTAAATTGTTTTAAATTATTGTGGAAATGTGGGGTGTGACAGTGCTCGTCGCCGTTGACGTTGGTGGGAACCGAATTTGAGCTGCTCGTGACCAACACGTTGCTTGCTCTATTAGGAATGGCACCACCCCTCGATGATCGTCGACCTCAACTAGGACCTGAAGCTCATGTTCGACCTCCTATTCTCCCTGAAGTCATTTACTACGAAGATGGATCCCATCAGTGTCGAGAGGGGGAAGCTTGTGGTGTCATTGTTGTCGTTTGCATGGAGGAGAACCTTGCGACATTGACTTTGATACTGATAGTGGTTTAAAATGTATAATGGTTTACTTTGTGTTTGTCACAATGAAAATCATTGTTGTTGTTGTTGTCCATTTCCCAAATGAAGTTTGAAACCATAATGCAATCTATGTGTTTTTTATCTAGTATAAAGAACATATGTGTAACACCCGTAAAATTTATTTTGTAATTATTTACATTTTATGAATTTTATTCCTGGACGGGTGTTACTGTTCTAAGGCCCGTCGTGTAGTTTTGTGCTTTTGGGCTTGGGCCTCGTGGGCTGGCTTCTATTTGGGTGTCCCTATGCTTGGTTTGGCACTGTGCGTGTGGGGCCCAGGTGTGGGTCTGTGTGGGGCCCAGGTGTGGGGTCCCCGTGGGGCCCGCATGTGTGGGCTGGTGGTTGAGGCTTGCAGTTGGCTTTGTTGGTGGTGGCTGGCGGTTGGCTGCTCGTGCGGTGTGTCGGTGGCTGAGACGCCCAGGTGGGCACGTTTTCTGCTACTACGGGTGCAAGCTTTATAAGCCGCATCGCAGTTCTTCTCGCCACCCATCGCCGTCTCCTCCTTCCTTCTTCTTCCTTTCCCTTCCTCCTCGACGACGCGTCCCTCCTCCTCCCCCACTCTCTTTCTCTTTCTCCCCACTCTTCCTTCTCCTTCCTTTTCCTCCTTTCCACTCGTCTCCCCTACCTCCTCTATTTTCCCCCTGCATTCCATGTTGACGGAGAGAGAGAGAGAGGTCGAGGGAGCGAAGCGGAGGACTATGGTTGCTCGCGTGGTGTGCCCCGTGGCCATGGTTGCGCCGGAGTTCGCCGGGGTCGGCCGGAGATCGCCGGAGGCGTTTCTCAGGTACGCACCTCCACTTTGAGTAATAGAGAGTATGAAATTGGTAGAAAATGCTAGGATTGCATGGAGTCTAGGTAAATTTACTTTCCTAGAATTTATTGAGAATTTGTGGAGCATTTATGCTAGTGGTTGTGTTTTGGGTCGTTTTGACCCTTCTTGCCTTTGTGATTTTATATCTTGATGCATAGTGAATGGATTTTGGTTTTGTTTGTTGGGTTTTGGAGTAGACTCGAGGGTCTACACCATATATTTTATGCAAGATTTTTGGTGTTTGTTTAAAGGGTCCGATCGGTGGTCCTAGTTGGGGCAATTCGGACGGTAGGGTTTTGGGCCATTTTCTGGGATCGCAGAATTCGGCATACCTAATTGAAAACGGAGTACCGAATTAGTGGATTTCGGTATACCGATTTCGTCCGGTATACCGATTTCGTCCGGTATACCGATTTCGTCCGGTTTGGTCCTCTGGTCGAAATTCGGTCATCTGTTTTTGGACGGTATACCGAATTTGTATTGATCACATGTGCATGTAAAATCATCACCTGAGTAAAGTTTGTTGGCTTTATTAGCCATATCTTGATTTTGATGATAACAAAAGACTAATGTGCTTTATGAGAATATTTTATAGTTCATATATGCAAAGAAGACCATTGAAGAACTCAGAAGATTCAAGCATAAAAAGGAAGACATTTGAAGAAGACAGAGACTTACGTGCCACCAAGAAGAATTCAAGATGAAGGAAAAGGAGAAGAAAAATTAAATAATATTTGTAATTATTTTGCTGTAATTTTCTATTTATTCGTGTACCTAGGAACTTGTAATTATCTCCCAAATATCCCTATAGAGTCATAGGAAAATTATCTTAGCCCCAAAACCAACCATTCAATGAAAAAAATTCATTATAGGACTAAGGGCGTTTTCGGCATATCGAATTTCCTCGGTATACCGAAATATATGCAGATTAAAAAAATCAGAAATGAAACGCAGAATGGCTTACCGAAATTTACTGGCATACCGAATCAAAGGTTTTCGGCATACCTAATTATTTTTGGTATACCAAAATGCTCGACCGTTGCACATTTCGGTCAACTGTTTTGATTTCGACATACCGAATCGGTAGCCATTGGTGAACGTTAGAGAGACGTTAGACACATTCTTATACCCATGTTTTCCTATTAATAGGCCCCCATTCTTCACCTATGAAGGACATATACTTCCTACCCTATATAGAGCTTCAAGCTACTCAAGTTTCCAAGCATTCCACTCCAATTTCGTTAGAAAAACTCCCAAGGCCAGAGTGCTCCATTTCCATCCATTCACGTAGCCTGAAAGTATTTGGGAGACTATAAAAGAGTTGTAATCTTCATCCTTATTGAGTGTGTTCTTCTCCGGATTGAGAGAAGGAAGCTGTGGTTTTTGCGGAGCTTGGTGAGGATTCGTCAAAGGTGTACGGCACGATCTTGGCCCGGAACAAGATTAGGTTAGTGAAATTCTCGAAGGGTTCTCAAGGAGTGGACTAAACTGGGAAGGCTGAACCACTATAAATTTACTTGTGCATATCATTGTCTCTTATCCCTTTCTTTGTATGCTTTAGTTTAGTATCCAAATTCCTCAACTTACATGTCATTTACTTAAAAACTTAAAATTTGTTAAATAAACTTTAATAGTGCAAATATATTTACTAAATCACTATTCACCTCCCTCTAGTGAAGTCTAAAGATCTCAACAAAGTTTTCATCAAAAACCCTATTTGCAATATAAATGAATATCAGATTTCACATTTTTTGTCAGATTTGCACCCTATGTGGAAATTTTTCACAGTAGACCCTAGGTTTTCAAGAAATTACCAAAAGTGCAATTTTCACACATGTCACACCACATAGCCACATTTTCTTTAAATTCTACATCCTAGCATCAAGATAAGACTTTTTGAGCACATTTTAACCATGATCCTCCCCCTTTCTGTGAATTTGCACATAAGACCCTGAGTTTTCAGGAAATTATCTAAGTACAATTCTCACACACTCCAGTGCCAAATTTTCCTGGGATCCTTCATCTGCACACTAGGATAGAAATTTCTGAATGCATTTCAATCCATATTTTCACCTTTTTCTGTGAATTTTGCGTTTTGACCCTTGTACTTCTCCCTTGAAAACAACATTTTCCTGACATCTTGCATATATTTTGGCATATCTTAGACCATGCATTATCCCCATTCATGCATTTATCACATTTGACCACTAAAATGACCAAATTGCCCCTGTGTCATCAATTCATGAACATGTATGTCAGTTATTGCACCAAGTCATGCATAATCTCTGTCCAAAGCATTCTTAAGTATCCTTTACCTATTTAGGCACATTTTCATACATTCTACACAGTTCTCGCTGTATTTGCACATCAGTCCATCCCTTTTGAATAAGTCTACATTTCATGTATTCTTCCATGGATTTTTCTCCTATCTGTCTTCGGATTCCTTCATCTGATATTTGATTTGACTATCTTTATTCCATATTTTTCGATTTTTCGATTTGATTTGGATTTCATCGCTCGAGGGTGTACATTAACAGGCCTGAAGGCCGACATTGGCCTCACTACGGATTATTTTCTCTTTTTTTATTTTCACGACCTTTTTCATGATTTCGATGACTCAGGTTGACCCCACTTTCCACCTTTTGGACCATTCTTTACAAAAACATCGTCATTTTATATGATTTTCTTCTCACCTCACCATTTGCCTATTTTATGTGGACTTCTTTGCAATTTTTTCGTTTGGATTTCTATGGCGTTTTCTACACTTTTAATGATTTGCATCTATTGTATTTTTGATCTCCTTGACATCAATATAGTTTTCTGAATCATTTTTTACAAAAACATCGTCATTTTATGTGAATTTCTTCATATGTCACAGTTTTCCTATTTTATGCGGACTTCTTTGCAGTTTTCCCATCTTGATCTCTACGATGCTTTCTTTGATTCTGACTATCTGAGTCAGTTGCATTTTTGACATTTTTGAGACCTGTATAATTTCCAAGCTATTCTCGCCCAGAATTTGTCATTTCAAGTGATTTTCTTTGTTGTGTCATACTTTGTTATTTTATTATTTCATGTAGATTTCTTCGCAGTATTCGCGTACTATCTGGCACATCCATCCAGTCTTGTCTCGGCATTCATATTAGCATGATTAAAGCACAATCTAGGCATAGCAAACATTCATTCAGCCTCTAGCAAGCGAATTAGACTAGAAAGACCGAGTTTCTCGGGCGTACAGGGCTGCCTAACACCTTCCCCGTGTGTAGTAGGAATCCTTACCCATCCTATGGTTAGTAGACATTTGGCCTTTACGTTTGCATCTCATGCACTCAATCCTTTGTGGTTTGTTTGTGGTTTTCCTCGGTTTTCCCATAAAAGACTAGGTGGCGACTCCTTCTCTTTCCGTTTTTATCCCATCTCGCACCTTTGCCATCCTGACATGGCTGTGGCCTCCTCCCTCTGGCGCGACACCGTGCTGGATTCCCTGGGCCAGGGCACGGTCATAGATCCACAAAGAGGTCCTTATTGTAGAAGACGTCTACCACCTTAGCATTAAGATCGATAAAAGGAAAATGCTCCAAATGATTAAAGAGAATACCATTAACGTACCAATTGTCCATCCAGAAAGAGCTATCTCCTTTATTAATAAGCCAGTAAGATTGAGAAATAACCCATGACATGATAGACATAAGGGATTTCCAACGAATAGATATCCTTCTCACCTATACGTGACTATGAAAGCCTTTTTGATGCCAATTTCTTGAGCTGCAAGGATTTCGTTGTTTAAGAATGACTTGGTCCTGTTGTTTCATATATTATGTCAGTAACTTTGATTTTTCTGTAAGTACTAATAAATGTAATTAAATGAGATTTACTACAAAGAAATGTTTACCTTCTATATTTTTTGATTTTTGGCTGAATTCTTATGTCAATCCAAGGCTGAATGTTGGATTGATAATTGAGTCTATATTTAAGATAAGAATCATAAATGTGTTAGTCGTTATTTTTAGTTTATATACCGAATATACCTTTTTTCAGTTATTATGGTTTCAATAATATTGTTCGACATTATTGAATTTATTCTTTATGCGATCTATATGTATGACTGTTATTATATAAATATGTAATTACTGAAAAAAAGCATTCGTTCTTGTTGTTATGTATATGAAAAAAAGTAGTATATACTAACTTACAACTTATTAACATGAGAAATAAAATACTACGCCAAGTTGGTATCATTAGATTTTAAAATTTCTTTTTTCAATTATTATGGTATCAGTAATATTCTAACAGACACATATCAATGTGTATGACTATTATTACATAAATATGCAATTACCGAAAGCATACCATTCCTTCTTGTTGTGTTATATATGAAAATAAACAGCATATACTAACTTACAACTTATTAACATAACAAATAAAATACCCCACCAAGTTGGTACCATCAATTTCCAATTTTTTTTTAATTTATTATGGTATCAACCTATTTCTTTTGTTTTGTTGATTTTCTTATATACTAAGTGTAATTATTTTTTTTTGTTATAGTTTCAACACTATTCTTGTAAAACTTCAAGATTTGCTCTTTACAGGTTATTTTTACATTGAAGTTATTTTTTCATGTAAAGATGAGAAGACATTACTCGTCAAGATTGAAAATGAGTTTGTAGATCCATTATTTATGGATTCTTTTAAGATATATTATTTGTGGATAATTTTTAGATGACAATTTCTCTTTATGAAAAATATACAAAACTACAATATTTCAATGAAGTTTATGAAATCTACATAAAAAATGTTCTACATTTTACGTGATTACTAATTTTCTTTGGTTACTATGCAATAGAGAAACAAGATAAATAATGGTTACCATCAACGATTGCTGAGAGACTTCCAATGTCAACACCCGATCTTCTTCTTCCATGGGTAGGACTTGCAGATTTTTTGGTCGCTGTTGTGTTCATCTTTCTTTATCTTCGTAGTTCCAGTATCGAAGGGAAAGGATTTTAGCGAGTATGTCTTTATCCTAATGCTCATGTTAGTTTTTCAAAGACTTTCTTTGTAGAAGATGATGGAGGAAATGAAAGAGAAGAAGGTAAAAAAGAAAGTAAGAGTGAGATTGGTAAAAAATGGAAATGGATTCAATGCAGTTATTGCTGGCTTTATTAACCATATTCTGATTTTGATGATAACAAAAGAGTAATTTGTTGCTTGAGAATATTTCATAGTTCAGAATAGCAAAGAAGATCAATGATGGATCCAAAAGAATCAAGCTTAAATGGGAAGTTATCAGAAGAAAAAAAAGATCTATGTGCCACAAAGAAGAATTTAAGATGAAGAAAAGAAGAAAAAAATTAAATCATCTTTGTAATTATTATGATGTAATTTTTGAATTTTTATGTACTCCTAGGAACTTATAATTATCTCCTAAATACCCCCATAGAGCCATAAAATAATTGCCTTAGCCCCAAAACCCACCATTTATTGAAAATATTCATTATAGGGCTAACAAAGTATTTTTGGCATACTGAATTTCCTCGGTATACTGAAATATGTGCAGATTAGAAAAATAAAAATAGAAACCCAGAACGGCACACCGAACCTTTTCGACATACCGAATCAGAGGTTTTCGGTATACCCAATTATTTCAGTCTACCGAAGTACTCGACCGTTGCAAGTTTCAGCCGACCATTTGATTTCAGCATACCGAACCAGTTACTGTTATTGAACGTTAGACACGATCTGTTCCCAATTTTCTCTATAAATAAAGCCCCCTATTAAGCTCCAAAGGCAGCAAGACCTTAGAGCTTCATTAAGAAACCATCGTGTGAGCTTTCCATGTCTAAAAACTAGCATTTCACTCACATCCATTGAATTGAGCTTTAAGCACGTCATTAACTGGAATTCTCCATCACTTGAGCTACAAGCTTCATTTCCAACCATCAAGCCTTATCAAGTATTTAGAAAAAGTAAAGAAGTGTTATATTTTTACATTTATTGAGTCTTCTCTTCTTCAGTTGTGAAAAGAGAAATCCACAGTTTTTGCGGGGTTTTGACGAGGGTTCGTCAAAGTAGTGTAGCGTGCGACAAGATCTTGACTCAAAACTAGATCAAATTAGAGAAATTTTTGAGGGATTCTCGAGGAATGGATTAAGCCAGAGTGGCTAAACCACTATAAAATTCTTTGTGTCTATCATTGCCTCTCATCTCCTTCTATGCATGCTATAGTTTGATATCCAATTTCTTCATTTCAACTTGTTTACTTGTTAAGTAATTTCAAAACAAAAACTTGCAAATTGCTAAACAAACAATAAAATTGCATATAATTCCTTTAATTCATTATTCACCCTCCTCTAGTGAAGCCTAAGAATCCTAACAATTGATATCAGAGCAAGGTTTATTTAGGTTAAGATTTAACAATCTTCTAGATAATGGCTTCTACTTCATTTTACCATAATTTTGTAGAAGAACAAAATATTCATAGGCCACCATTTTTTGATTGAAATAACTATACTTATTGGAAATGTAGGATGAACATTTTTCTAAAATCTATTAATTTTGATTTATGGAATGTAGTTGTAAATAGATATATACCTAGTGAAAGGAACTATAAAGAATAGAATGAAAAGGAGAAAAATATAGCAACATTAGATGCTAAGGGGTTAAATACTCTATTTTGTGCTATTAGTCAAGATCAATTTAATAGAATTTCAAGCTGTAATACATCTCATGAGACTTGGCATATTTTAGAAGTCACCTATGAAGGAACAAGTCAGGTAAAGGAAATTAAGACAAATATGCTTGTTCATAAATATGAAATGTTCAAAATGCTACCATATGAATCTATTTGTGATATGTACACTCGATTTAGCGAGACAACCAATAATTTGCAATCACTTGAAAAATATTATTCTCAAAGTGAATTAGTTAGAAAGATTCCAATATCACTAACTCTGAATTGGGATAGAAAAATCATAGCCATAGAAGAAACTCAGGACCTATCCTCATATTCCATTGAAGATCTTATAGGAAATTTGACTTCATATGAAGTTCAAATAAAGGAGAAAGAATTTGAAAATATCCCTAGGGAAAAGAGCATTGCCCTTAATGCCTCAATTGAGTCGGATAATTCAGATGAGGAAGATCTTGCTCTAATTACTTATAAATTCAAAAATTTCTTAAAAGAAGAATACAAATAAAAGAAAATTCAAGAAAAAGAAAGCTCTCAAAGCCTCTTAGGATGATAGTAACTTTTCAATTGATGAAAAAAGTTCATCTTCTAATGATGAAGTAGCTCATTCATGTTTTATGGCTATATCTAGTGAAATGTCATCTTCAGACAATATTGAAGATTTCTCTGTTAATATAACACCCGTAAAATTTATTTTATAATTATTTACATTTTATGAATTTTATTCCTGGACGGGTGTTACTGTTCTGAGGCTCGTTGTACGGTTCTATGCTTTTGGGCTTGGGCCTCGAGGGCAGGCTTCTGCTTGCCTGTCCTTGTGCGTGGTTTGGCGCTGTGCATTGTGGTATTGTGCATGTGGGGCCCAAGTGTGGGGTCCCCGTGGGGCCCGCATTTGTGGGCTTTGGTTGTGTCTGGTGGTTGGGCGGAGTGGTTGGTTGCACGTGCGGTATGTCGGTGGCTGAGACGCGTAGGTGAGCACATTCTCAGCTACTGTGGACGCAAGCTTTATAAGCCGCACCGCTCTCCTCCGTCGCCATTGCCGTCTTCTCCTTCCTTCTTCATCCTTTCCCTTCCTCCTCAGTGGCGCATCCCTCCTCCTCCCCCACCTTCTTTCTCTTTCTCCCCACTCTTCCTTCTCCTTTCCCCTTCTCCTTCCACCTAACCTCCTCTGTTTCCCCTGTTCTTCCTTCATGCATGCTGAGAGAAAGCGATCGAGGGAGCGAAGCAGAGGGCTTGGGGTGGTGCGCGGAGCTTGCGTGGTGTGCCCCCGTGGTCGTGGCGAAGCCGTGGTCGTCGAAGTCGGCCGAAGAATCGCCGGAGCGCATTCTCAGGTACACATCTCCACCCCATGTAATAGAGAGAATGAAATTGGTAGAAAATGCTAGGATTGCATGGAATCTAGGTAAATTTACTTTCCTAGAATTTATTGTGATTTATTGTGTATTTATGGCGAATTTATTGGCATTTATGATGCTTGGTGCGTTTTGGGTCGTTATGACCCTTCTGTCTTTCCGATTTTATATCTTGATGCATGATGAATGGATTTTAGTTTTGTTTATTGGGTTCTGGAGTAGACTTGAAGGTCTACATCTTATGTTTTATGTAAGATTTTTGGTGTTTGTTTAGGAGGTCCGATCAGAGGTCCCAGTTGGGGCGATTTCAGACGGTAGGGTTTTGGCCTTTTTTTGGTTTCGCAGAATTCGGCATACCGAAATGGAAACGGCATACCGAACCATTGGATTTCGATAAACCGATTTCGTTCGGCATACTGTTTTTCTGTCAATTTAGGTCCTCTGGTCGAAATACAGTCGTCCGATTTTGGATGGTATATCGAATTTAGCCTGAGTGTTGACCGTTGACCTGATTCGGTCGATTGATCCAGATCGGCCTACTAAACCAGGGTTTTTGGGCATACCAAACCTATTTTCGGCATGCCGAATCTGGGCCCAACTGAGTTTATAAAATGTGTTTTCCGAGGGCTTTCTGGACTACCGTGTTTTGTCCCTATAAGATGGGATTGTGGGCCATCAATGGTGGTCTCCTAGGACACCTGATGTGCCGTTTTGTCGAGGTTTTGGAAGAATTTTCAAAGATATGAAAATAGTTTGGAAAATAGATTTCAAGGAAATGGTTGGCCTGTTTTGGAAAGTGTTTTCCTGGTTTTCTATGTGGGCCGAGACAGTGTGGGACCGTGTCATCGGGACCAAGGAAAGTGACGAAATTCTGGGGTGGTCAGGCGCGACACCCTGGTTAAGGTCAGGGGCCGAGATACCTGAGGCTGAGGGCCATCGGGTCCTGGAGGTATGAGACTCCTTGACTGTTGTCTCAATGCTAGGGTTGTGGTTCGCGAGTTGAGGTGTCTTGTGGCATGATGGGGAGGTATGATACTCCTACTATCGCTGTGAGCACTAAGGCTCGGGTATTGTATGGTGTGGCGGTATGACACTTCGTCTTGAGCACCGTGTGTGGAGGACGTCGTGAGGAGACATATCCTGTGGTGGCCAGTGCAGGTGCGACACGTGCCCCGTAGCTGGTAGCGTCCTGAAAGACAAGACAACCTTCCCTAGGGAGGGGTTGGCTTTTGAGGGTTCTCCTAAGAGAGGGGAATCACGGGACAGTGAACGCTCCTACACAGGGTGGCTATCACCGTGGCAGTGCAGAACCTTGTGGTCGCTCCTCAGCAGACTGCGTGTGGCCAAAATTAGGTTGCCTAGCGTCGGGCTTCTCGACTCACTGTGTGTGGTTTTGGCCATTGAGGGCCTTTGCTTGTGGCTTTGGGCTAGTAGAGCCTTGGTTTGTGGTTTTGGCTGGTGTGGGTCTGATTTATGAGGTTTTGAGAAAATGGTTTGCTATATGAATTTAAAAGGAAAATTGATTATAGTTTTTTTTTCGCAGCTTTCGTGGGGTGCGTACTGGGTGACTTTTGTCACTCATACATTTTTCCTCGTGTTTTGGTTTGCAGGTGCAGAAATGCGATTGGTTTAGCGTAGTACATATAGATCGGAGTCCCTTAGCCACACACACAAGTTCCTAGTAGTTTGATATTTACTGTTTAACTTTAATTTTCCTGTAGTTTAATTTGTTTAAATTATTGTGGAAAATTTGGGGCGTGACAGATTTGGTATCAGAGCTCTAGGTTCACTAGGTCGCACTAGGTTAGTGCTACACCTAGGGTGTCCGGTTTAGAGACTCCATAGGTTTTGCATGCATTGTGGAGTCTGCACTGGATTTTTCGCCATGTTTTTCTGATTGTTGCTTTGTTTGTGGTGCAGGTACTTAGCCTTTCTCAAGTAGGATGCCTCCTCGTGGTCGTTAGGGCAAGGCCCCTGTCGAGGAGACCGAGTCCCAAGAGGACGTAGGCGAATGGAAGGCAATTCGTGCGGAACTGAAGTGTTTGGCACACGGGATTTCCCACACATTCAGCAAGAGTAGTGCTAGCGAACCATCGGGTGACCTGTGGCTGAACCAGTTCACGAAACTTCGTCTGTCGTCGTTCAAGGGCAAGGTCAGTGCTGAGGAGAGTGAGGCCTGGTTGGAGAATGTGGTGAAGATGCTGGAGAGCTTGGCGTGCCTAGAGGAGCATTGGGTGCGGCTGGCGACCTACTTGCTGGATGGTGAGGCAGATAGGTGGTGGAAGTCTGTGAGGTGGTTGAAATTCCCGGACTCAGTCACTGTTAGCATCCAGCGGAAGGATTTCCAGGCGGCCTTCTATGACAAGTATTTTCCCACTCATGTGAAGGAGCAGCTTCGTCGAGATTTCCAGAGTATAGAGGAGGGCACGATGTCGGTGCTCAAGTATGAGACTGAGTTCGCCGGCCAGAACACTTTGCTCCTGCCTATGAGTTTGAGGAGGAGCAGGCTCAAAGGTTTCTGGATGGCTTGAACCCAGGGCTATGTGTGAAGGTGTTGGGCTGTAGGTGCCACACTGTGGAGGACATGGTTGGGATGGCTTACCGCTTCGAGGCGGAGCATCAGAAGTTTCTGGAGAGTCATCCCAAAGGGAAGGGTAAGTCTTTTTTGACCTCCCGATTCTCTTTCTCTGGTCCTCCAAGTGCCAGTAATTTGGGTAGCCTTGAGAAGAAGCAGAAGGCAAGGTCCAGTGTTTCCTCTACAGGCCGGCAGAGTTTTGCTGGGGATAGCGGAGCTGGCCTCAGTCAGACAGGGTCCAGTGCTCCCGGTGGGAACCAGTGCTTCGACTGTGGTCAAGTAGGCCATATCGCTGCATATTGTCCTCAACCTAAGTGGACCTTAGCTCCTGTGGTGTGCTATAATTGTGGGAAGGCGGGACACGTTCAGAGATCTTGTTCGGAACCGCCTAAGAAGGCAGGAAGCACACCGCAGCAGCCGACTAGGGGACGGGTGTTCACCATCGCAGCTCCAGCCGCTGGGTCTTTGGGAGATGTTGTTGAGGGTAAGGATGAATAGTTGGTTCTGTAACCCTCTAAGATATGTTGTAATCTCCTTGTAATCTGGACATCTGCCTGATTGAATGGATGTGTGGTGTTGTTTTGTTTGACCATCAGGTTCTTTTATTGTGGTTGGTCGGATGGCCAAAGTGCTGTTTGACTCAGGGAGTTCTTTCTCCTTTATCTTTGAGTCTTTCACGGCAAAGTTGGGAGAGAGACCAGCTAGACTGGCCTTTCATCTCAGCGTGGTGACGCCGCTGGGGGAGCACGGTTTGGCATGGAGATATCTGTGGTCTGTCGACTTGACGTTGAATAGCCGAGAGTTCGACGCCAGCCTGATCGTGATGGACATGCAGGAGTACGATGTAATACTCGGCATGGATTGGTTGGCGCAGCAGTCCGCTTTGATCGACTGTGCTCAGAGGAGAGTTTATTTTGGGTCTCCTAAGGATGAGTCTTTCTTTATGCAAGGTGGGTGTCAGGGTGAGCCTAAGCTTGTCATTTCAGCTATGAAGGCTCATAAGTCTTTGGTCAGGGGTTGCGTGGGGTATTTAGCTAGTATAGTTACCTCCACTTCTCCTGAGTTGGGCGTTCACAACATCTCTGTGGTGTGTGAATATATCGACATTTTCCCTGACGATTTACCTGGTATGCCACCTCACAGGGAAATAGAGTTCTCGATCGATTTGATCCCTGGTTCTGGTGCTGTGTCGAAGCCTCCTTATCGCATAGCGCCAACGGAATTGCGAGAGCTCAAGACTCAATTGCAAGAGTTACTGGACAAGGGGTTTATCAGGCCAAGTGTGTCTCCGTGGGGAGCGCCTGTCTTGTTCGTCCGCAACATGGATGGTTCGCTTCACCTGTGTATAGATTATCGGATGTTGAAGTAGATTACAGTGAAGAACAAGTATCCCCTGCCCCGCATTAATGACCTGTTCGACCAGTTGCAGTCTACATCGGTGTTCTCAAAGATTGATCTAAGGTTAGGGTATCACCAGTTGAGGATCCGAGACCTAGACATTCAGAAGACTGCTTTCTGGACGCGGTACGGGCATTACGAGTTCACGATCATGCCTTTTGGCTTGACCAATGCACTGGCTACATTCATGGATCTGATGAACAGGATTTTAAGCCCTTTTCTGGACCAGTTCGTTGTGGTTTTTGTTGATGACGTGCTGGTCTATTCTCCCGATGTTGAGACTCACGCCATGCACCTGAGGGTAGTTTTGGATACTCTGAGGCATCATCAGTTGTACGCCAAATTCTCCAAGTGTGAGTTTTGGCTGAGCGAAGTCATGTTCCTTGGCCATTTGATTTCTGGAGAAGGCATCAGAGTGGATCCTGCCAAAGTGGAGGCGGTGAGTAGTTGGGAGCGACCCTGGACAGTGTCGAAGATCAAGAGTTTCTTGGGTCTAGCGGGCTATTATAGGAGGTTTATCAGGGATTTCTCCTCCATAGCCGTGCCTTTCACAGAGTTGACCAGGAAGGGTGTTCCTTTTTGCTGGGACCAGAATTGTGAAGCGAGTTTCCAAGAGCTGAAGTCTCGTCTGGTATCTGCCCCTGTGTTGACTCTGCCTTCTGTAAGTGATGGCTTCACTGTGTATAGTGATGCCAGCGACGTTGGGTTAGGGTGTGTTCTGATGCAACATGGCAATGTCATCGCGTATGCTTCGCGCCAGTTGAAGGACCATGAGAAGAACTACCCGACTCATGATTTGGAGATGGCTGCCGTAGTGTTTGCTCTCAAGATCTGGCGACACTATCTCAATGGGAAGCAGTTTGAGGTCTTCACCGATCATCAGAGCCTGAAGTATATCTTCACGCAGAGGGACCTCAACCTGAGGCAGTGCTGTTGGGTGGAGTATTTGAAGGATTATGATTTCAGCCTGTCCTACCATCCTGGCAAGGCCAACGTGGTCGTTGTTGCCTTGAGTCAGCGTATGCACATGATGGCGAGCTTGATGGTCAAGGAGTGGACCATGTTGGAGGATTTCGTGAGTTGCAGGCCAAAGCGGCAAGCTTAGGGAACGGTTGGTGCCTGGGTGGCCAACCTGTCTGTTCGTCGTAAGCTGTTAGAGTTTATTGTTGACTGTCAGCAGCTGGATCCGTTTGTTCAGGCTGTGTTTGGGAAACTTGAGGTTGGTGGGGAGCTTCATTTCTCTGTTGGGGCATATGAAGAGCTGAGGTATGACATGCGTCTGTATGTGCCCCAGCATGAGGAGGCCAAACAGAGGTTGTTAGATGAAGCACATCGGTCTAGGTACACTATTCACCTTGGTAGTACGAAGATGTATCGAGACCTAAAGCGGAACTTTTGGTGGCCTAGCATGAAGAGAGATGTTGCTGATCATGTGGCGACGTGTACTACTTGCCAGTTGGTCAAGGCAGAGCACTAGAGACCTGGAGGGTGTTAGAAATATATTTTATTTTGATGATTACACCTGGACTAATGAATTTTTATATATTTTCATGAAAGATAAAGGTTGTAGAAATTAGTTGTTGTAAATGTATATGTAAAGACATACTTAGAAAAAGGTTGAAGAAATTAGTTGAGTCATGTAAACTTTATGATATGTTGAAAATGTATATGTAAAGTCATACTTGGCAAATTAGTTGTAAATTATATAAAGTATCAAAATCGGCATACCGAAGGAAAATCGGTATACCGATACAGGAAAAATCGGTATACAAAACGACACTCTGAGATTAAAGATGAAGAATCCAGAATCGGCATACTGGAGAAAAACGGCATACCGAAGCAGGAAAAATCGACACAAACAACGGAACTCCGAAAAAGACTGTGGAGATAAAGCTGAAGATAAAACGGCATACCGGGTTAAAACAGTATACCGTTTCAGGGGAATTTGGTATACCAAAAGTGTTCCGGCATACCGAATTGCCCGAGAATTGCTGATTGAAGATTGGATTGGCATTCCGATGGTCAAAATGGCATACCGATAATATAGCCGTTTATGACCGTTTTCTAGTCGTTAGACACACTTTCCGATGGTTCCTTGGCTATAAATAGGACCTCTACGTGCCTTGATATAGA
Organism: Posidonia australis; assembly: GCA_024699735.1. Lineage (NCBI taxonomy): Eukaryota > Viridiplantae > Streptophyta > Magnoliopsida > Alismatales > Posidoniaceae > Posidonia > Posidonia australis. Next base: position 28,273 of record JAMKQA010005822.1, read on the forward strand.
GATCACATTGAGATACTTGTAACTCTTGATTTCCGTGCTCAAAATTCTGTCCTACCTTCTCTTCACAAGCAAGATTGTAATTCATTTGTAAAAGCGTTCTGTGAGAGGGAAGTTACATGTTGTATAGCTACAAGGAATGGCTCTAGCTTCTCGGGGAACGAGAAGTGGAAGGGGCAAGGATTGGGTTGGTGGTATAGCCAACACAACTAAGTATTCTTTTATTTTAAGTATAAAGGGAAAAATCTCAAGAGGGTCTTGAGGAGTGGATTAGACCGGAGTTTGGTCGAACCACTATAAATAACTTGTGTATTCATTGTCTCTCATCTCCTTCATGTGCATGAATTAGTGTTAACCTCAAACTTGTATGATTGTGCTATAGTTTCTTATTTATTTTTGTAACATACTTCATATTGACTAACTTTTACCTAAAAATGGGATAGTAAATATTAAAAATTAAAATTCTCTATTCACCCCCCTCTAGAGAAGCCACTTGATCCAACAGAGGAACCTTGCGGCTGTTGGATATTCCTCTGTGGAAGTGGGAGCACATCTCGATGGACTTCGTGACTGGTTTACCGCGGACTCAGAGGAAGAACGACACTGTGTGGGTGATCGTGGATCGGCTAACCAAGTCTGCTCACTTCCTGGCCATTCAGGTGAAGCTTTCGATGCACCGCTTGGTGGAGTTATATGTCTCCGAGGTGGTGAGGCTGTATGGTGTTTCAGTGTCCATCGTGTCGGACAAAGACACGAGGTTCACCTCAAGGTTCTGGAGAACTTTGCAGGAGGCCTTTGGTACTATGCTCAACTATAGCACAGCTTTTCATCCTCAGTCGGATAGTCAAACAGAGAGGACTATCCAGACGCTGGAAGATATGCTCAGAGCATGTGCCTTAGACTTTCAAGGGAGTTGGGAGGACCATTTGCCACTGATTGAGTTCACCTACAACAATAGCTATCACTCGAGCATCGGAATGGCGCCGTATGAAGCTTTGTACGGTAGGTCATGCAGATCGTCGGTTTGCTGGAGCGAGGTGGGCGAGCGTCAGTTGATTGGTCCTGAGCTTGTGCAGCTGTATGCAGATAAGGTGGATTTGATCCGGAGCAGGCTGTTGGCTGCACAGAGTCAGCAGAAGAGCTATGCCGACAGGAGGTGAAGACCGCTGGAGTTTTTGGTGGGAGATTATGTGTTCCTGAAGGTGTCACCGACCTAGGGTGTCATGAGGTTTGAGAAGAGTGGCAAGCTGAGCCCTCGCTATATTGGCCCGTACCCGATCACCCAGAGGATCAGTGAGGTTGCATATCGGTTGGATCTACCACCAGAGATGTTGTCCGTGCACAACATGTTCCATGTCTCCATGCTGAGGAAGTGTCTGGCTGACGTTTCTCATGTGATCCCAGTCCAACCGAAGGGCTCTAGGAAGATTTGTCCATTGTGGAGGATGCTGTCGAGATTGTTGACCGCAAGGAGCAGGTGTTGCGAAACAAGGTGATTCCACTGGTCTTGATGCAGTGACGACATCATGGAGCCGAGGAGGCCATGTGGGAACGTGAGGAAGCCATCCTAACCCAGTACCTGTATCTTTTCGCCTAGTGATTTCGAGGGCGAAATATTCTTTTAAGGGGGCTAGGATGTAACACCCGAAAAGTTCATTTTGTAATTATTTACATTTTATGAATTTTATTCCTAGACAGGTGTTACACTTCTGAGGCCCGTTGCGTGGTTATGTGCTTTTGGGCTTGGGCCTCGTGGGCAGGCTTCTGCTTGCGTGTCCTTGTGCGTGGTTTGGCACTGTGCATTGTGGCACTATGTATGTGGGGCCCGAGTGTGGGTTCGTGTGGGGCCCGCATTTGTGGGCTGTTGGTTGTGGTTGGTGGTTGGGTGGAGTGGTTGGTTGCTCGTGTGGTGTGCCGGTGGCTGAGACGCACAAGTGAGCACGTTCTCAACTACTGCGGGAGCAAGCTTTATAAGCCGCACCGCTCTCCTCCGTCGCCATCACTGTCTTTTCCTTCCTTCTTCTTCCTTTCCCTTCCTCCTCGGTGGTGCATCCCTCCTCCTCCCCCACCTTCTTTCTCTTCCTCCCCACTCTTCCTTCTCCTTCCTTCTCCTTTCTCGTTCTCCTTCCACCTGACCTCTTCTATTTCCCCTATTCTTCCTTCGCGCGTGCCGAGAGAGAGCGATCGAGGGAGCAAAGTGGAGGGCTCGGGGTGGTGCGTGGAGCTTGCGTGGTGTGCTCCCGTGGTCGTGGCAAGGCCGTGGTCGTCGGAGTTCGTCGGAGAATCGCCGGAGTGCATTCTCAGGTACGCATCTCCACCCCATGTAATAGAGAGCATGAAATTGGTAGAAAATGCTAGGATTGCATGGAATCTAGGTAAATTTTCTTTCCTAGAATTTATTGTGTATTTATGGCGAATTTATTGGCATTTATGATGCTTGGTACGTTTTGGGTCGTTTTGACCCTTCTGTCTTTCCGATTTTATATCTTGATGCATGGTGAATGGATTTTTGTTTTGTTTGTTCAATTTTGGAGTAGACTTGAGGGTCTACATCTAATGTTTTATGTAAGATTTTTGGTGTTTGTTTAGGAGGTCCGATTGGAGGTCCCAGTTGGAGCGATTTCGAACGGTAGGGTTTGAACCATTTTCTGGTTTCGCAGAATTCGGCATATCGAAATGGAAACGGCATATCGAACCATTGGATTTCGGTAAACCGATTCCGTTCGGCATACCGTTTTTCTGTCAGTTTATGTCCTCTGGTCGAAATACGATCGTCCGATTTTGGACGGTATTCCGAATTTGGCCTGAGTGTTGGCCGTTGACCTGATTCGGTCGATCGATCCAGATCGGCCTACTGAACCAGGGTTTTTGGGCATACCGAACCAGTCTTCGGCATGCCGAATCTTGTCCCAAATGAGTTTATAAAATGTGTTTTCTGAAGGCTTTTTGGATTGCCGTGTTTTGTCCCTGTAAGATGGGATTGTGGGCCATCAGTGGTGCTCTCCTGGGACACCAGATGCGCCGTTCTGCTGAGGTTTTGGAAGAATTTTCAAAGAAATAGTTTGGAAAATGGATTTCATGGAAATGGTTGGCCTGTTTTGGAAAGTGTTTTCCTTGTTTTCTGTGTATGGGCCGAGACAGTGTGGGACCTTGTCGTCGGGACCCGGGAATGTGACGACATTCTCGGGTGGTCCAGCGCAACACCCTGGTTAAGGTCGGGGGCCGAGATACCTGAGGCTGAGGGGCATCGGGTCCTGGAGGTATGAGACTCCTTGACTGTTGTCTCAAGGCTAAGGTTGTGGTCCGCGGGTTGAGTGTCTTGTGGCATGACGGGGAGGTATGATACTCCTGCTGTCGTTGTGAGCACTGAGGCTCGGTTGTTGTCGGGTGTGGAGGGATGACACTCCCTCCTGAGCACCGTGTGTGGAGGACGCCGTGAGAAGGTGTACCCTGTGGTGGCCAGTGCGGGTGGGACACGTGTCCCGTAGCTGATAGCGTCCTGAGAGACTGGACAGCCTTCCCAGGGAGGGGTTGGCTTTTGAGGGTTCTCCTGAGAGAGGGTGCCACGGTGAACGCTCCTGCACAGGGTGGCCGTCACTATGGCAGTGCAGAACGTTGTGGTCTCTTTTCAGCAGATAGCATGTGGCCAGAGTTAGGTTGCCTGGCGTCGGGCTTCTCAACTCACTGTGTGTGGTTTTGGCCACTGAGGGCCTTTGCTTGTGGCTTTGGGCTAGTAGAGCCTTGGTTTGTGGTTTTGGCCGGTGTGGGCCTGTTTTATGAGGTTTTGAGAAAATAGTTTGCGAAATGAATTTAAAATAAAATTTGATTATAGTTTTGTTTTCCGTAGTTTTCGTGGGGTGCGTACTGGATGACTTTTGTCACTCATACATTTTTCCTCGTGTTTTGGTTTGCAGGTGCAGACATGCAATTGGTTTAGTGTAGTGCATATAGATCGGAGTCCCCTAGTCGTACACACAGGTTCCTGGTAGTTTGATATTTACTGTTTAGCTTTAATTTTCCCATAATTTAATTTGTTTAAATTATTGTGGAAAATTTGGGACGTAACAGTGAATGAATTACTTGATGGATTTAATGAACTCTATGAGAAATATAAATCTCTAAAGGGAAAATGCAAAGGTATAAATAAGAGCCTTATTGATATATCTCTTGAAAAAGAAAATATTTCACATGAAAATAATGAATTAAGAAATAAGAATAAGTCTCTTGAAATAAGAAATGATACCTTGAAGAATGAATTGAATATCATGAAAGGAAAAATTGATAATTTGGAAAATAACATCACATCATTAAAAATCAAAACTGAAAGTTTACTTAATGATGTGAGTAAGCTTAAAACTAGTAAGAAGAATTTTGATGCAAGAAACTTTGAATATGGAAATAAAATGGGTACTCCATATGAAAATAGATTTATTAGAGCTAAAAATGATGAAAAGCATGAATTTGTCATTAAGAAAGAAAAATGGATTCTCAAGAAGAATTATGATATGATTGCTAAAATTAATTTTATACCCAAGATAAAGCAGGTATCAAAATCTTTACTTAATAGAAGTGCTAAATTTCTCTACGAAAGAGAAGGGACAATAAGCATTAACTCATTAACAAATATTGAAAATCCCTTTCCTATTGGAAGAGTATACCTAGTTTTTTTATGCCAAAACATGACTCTTTATAAATTCTATTTATTGCAAAAGTGAATATATAATAAAACTTGGATGAATTTCCACTCATCTCATTTATCATGGTTTTACATAATTCTTATTTAATTCTAAAATAATCTTTTTTGATACACTGAAAACTTTCAGTCCACCGATTTATGTGCTAAATTTCGGCCAACCGAAGAATTCCGATCGACCGCATTATGTTCTTAAAAAACCCCTAACGCGATCCACCATTTTGGTCCGGTCAATCGAATTTCATCAATGAATCTGTATTATATTCAGAAAAATGGCATATCGATCTTGTTTCGATATATCAATTTCTTTGTTCAAGCAAAATAAAAAATGGGAGCCCTAATCAACCTTACTTTTATTTCACTCTTTTTCACCCTAGCTCTGGGTCATCTTCGATGATCTCGTCACCCTCATCCTTCCTTCAGCCTCAAATCAAGTTTTTCTTGCCATCTTTTGCCATGTCCAACCCAATCTATCTCTTTCTCACTGATTCGGGTTCTCAAGCCATAAAACAAATGGCTCCAACGAAGATGAATGCTTCCAAAGGGATGAGAAAGCAAGGAGAAACATCCTCCCCTGAGCCGTCTCATGAAGACAAATGGTTTTATTTTTTTGGATGAAGCCTCCGAGACTTTACACAAAGAAAAGTTTGCCAATCAGGAGGTTCTTACTGGACAGAAGATAGTCTTTGAAGAACTTGGGGATATCATAGGTTTATTTCATGTCCAAATGCTAGTTCCTTTTCTTACTTCCATAACATCCAAACTAATATATCTTCATTTAGTTTCCCATTTTTATGCCAACTTAGGATCATATGAATATGTTTGTGAATCTTACGCTCTAAGGACTGCAATTCCATTTGATGAACACCTTTTAGGAAATGTTCTATCTATTCGGAGTTCTGCCATTGATCTGACTTTAACCATTGAAGAATTAGGTTGGACCTTTGAAGAATTAGGTTGGACCTTTGAAAATGTAAATAAGACCATTTGCATCAACTAAAGGTCCTGTTTTAAACTAAATTAAAATAAATCAATTAACCAAACATGACTGTATAATTGCATAGATTGTGGCTGCTAATCTCATACAAAAAAAGGATCATAATGATGAATTGAGTGAATTATCTTGTAAAGAAGTTTATGCCATTGCAAAGGAAATTCCTATAAACTGGGCAAGAATGATAATCCATTGCATGGAACACGTTAAAACCAAGCTATTTTTTGGATCATCCATTACGAGGCTTCTTGAGCATTTTGAGGTCCCATTGTCCACTAAGTCTTCACTTAGGATTAAGACTAAAAACCTAGACCTTGCCTCAGTTGAGAAAATGGACCATGCATTGGAACGATCAAGGGCCTTGAAAATTCTTCATATTTTAGAGACTATCACATCAGAACCAATGGAAGTGGAAAGAGAAGACGAAGAGAATTCTGAAGATGAGGACGACACTGAAATTAAAGACAAGATTGAGAGTCTTCTGTCTAACATAAACGACATCAAACTTAGACAAGAGTAGAATAAATCCTCATGTGAATGGTAAGACAAATTTGCAAAAGGCATATTTTTACTCACTACTCGTCTTAATGCATATGCCTTGGAGACAGCTCAACAATCTCAACAACTATGGGAGATGATGGCCTCACAGCATTCCGAGATCATACATCATCTACATGGATTTCCTTGACCTCCTTCACCCCCGGTCTAGAATAGAATTGTGATTTGCTTGTGATTTCTTGTTTAATATGAATACATGCCATGTAAGACTTTATAGATCTTTTGGGATACAACTTATGTATCTTTATTATCTCCAATTACCTATGAATAGTCATATTTTATGCTTCTAACGAATCAAGAAGTTTGTCTTTCTCTTACATATCAATCTTGATATTTTCTTAATGAATAACTTACCATGTGGAAATTTGGATCCATCAAATTTACCATTCTCATAAAACACTGAATCCTTGAATTTCGGTCATCCGAAAATTTTTGGTTTGTTGAAATTTTTTGACAGACATATTGCCATTACTCTTGGGAATTCTTGCTCTCTTTGGTTCCAACAAAAATGGGGAGAGTATAATGATTGACGAAGAAATACTATTACTATTTTTCAATAAGATAGGGGAAGTATCATTGTTTTTATAAATTTCACAATTTGCTTAATAAGGGGAGTATGTTGAAAAGTGAGATGATTAATGAATATCTTTATATGAACATGGTTGAATGCCTCCTTATTTGTTTTTAGGACTACTTTTAATACCATTGAAAATACTTGTTTTAAGCTTTTACAAGGCTTTTATGAAATTGGACAAAATATAATTTTTAAAAAGTGAACATTCTTGTTTTGGTGTACCGTTTCAAAATGGATGACCGATTTCTCCTAACTCGGTCTACTGAAATATATCAATCAACCGATTCTTTTGGCAGATGACTTCTGTTGATTTTATTTGATGATTTTTTTCTTCTAAATTTTAAACCATGGTTTATGCTCACATTAAATATTACAATATCTTAGCTATTTATTTGGCTTCTTAAACTATAAATATATGCATAAGTGGACTTAATTGGCATATCTTGAATCATATTTTGTGATAGCTGGGCCTAATTATCCATTTTAATTATAAACCATGTAATTGATTGTGATGTTGCTTAAATGGTTTATTAATGGATAATCTGTTGATTTTGGATGTGTGAGTTTGTGGTTGGCTTTCTGTGCACCTGTTTGTGATCTGGGACCAATGTGGAGTCTAGTTTGAAGATGCACAGTCGCCTTGCTTTACGTGCCTGATCTTTCCTCTTGTCTTTCTTTCTTTTTCTCCTTCTCGCGCTCACAAGCTCACCACACACACACCCGTCTTCTTCCCCTTCACCCTACTCAGCCCGTGCCACCACCATCCAACGACCCGTGCCACCACCATCTAGCGACCCGTGCCTCGCCGTCATCTCCGACGTGATGGGTGACTGGCATGATGTGGGAGGAGGAGGGGATAAGAGAGGCAGAGGCGAGTGGAAGAGGGTGAGCTGCACCGCAAGGAGGAAGAGGGAGAGGAAGAACGACGTGCGCGCAACCGAGGAAGAGGCAGTGGCCATTCGTGTGGTCCGCTGGCGGGAGAGGCTTCGTCGGGGCACGAGAAGGCTTGCCGGAGTGGGGGAAAGGTCGCCGGAGGGCTGAGCCAGGTACGCGTCCTCTTCCCTTTCCTCTGCTCGTTGTTTCCTTAACAATGGGTTAATTGCATGGAAATTGAGATAAATGCATGAAAAATTGTGGAAAAATCGTAAAATGGTTGGAATATGATATATAGCATGAGAATATAGATATCATGCGGTTAGGATTGGTATTTGTGGGGGAAATGCAATTTTTGGGTTGAAGGCTACAGTAGCCGTTCTTGAGCCCCTTCCCCTTGTGATTTTCGTATGAACTGTGTGGTGGATGAAATCATGAATGGATTGGGGGGTTTTGAAGTAGACTCATGGGTCTACGCCCCGTGATTTACTCGTAATTTTTTGATGTGTGTTTGGAGGGTCCGATTGAGACTCCCACCTTGGGCCATTTCTACCGTTCGAAACAGGAGAGGTGCCTTGGTTCTGGGCGATTCGGCATGTCGATCTGAATTCGACATACCGAATCTCTATCAGATTAAGCTAGATACCTGATATCAGCAGGCTGAAAACACCTACTCGACCGATTCAGGAGTTTTCGGTATACCGAAAATATTCGATGTTCCGAACTAGAAATCTTCGATATAACGAAACTGAGATTCGGTCTACCGTTTTTGCCCTGAACCTGGTATGCATAAATATGAATTTAAATGAATGATAAATGGTTTTAAAGGTATGTTGAGCATAGGCGAGTGATGTTTTCCCTATGTAATGACATGGAGGAATGTGGAACCCAAATAAATAAATTTAGGAGTGGTTTTGGGTTGTGGTCCCATAAATTAATGAAAAGGATGATTTTGTGTGGTTTTGGGCATGAGACCCAATTTATGATTTTAAGCATGGTTTTCATGACTTAAGTTGGGACCCTAGTGGAGGGTCAGGTGTTGCAAGGAGATAGAGTCCTGCAACGAAAAGAATGAAATGGAAAATGGTTTTGAAAAGAAAGTTTAAAGAGTTTTGAATGGAACACTAATAATGTGTTAAAAGACCACGGGGGTTGGTGTCGACAACCTGGTAGGAGTATGAGGCTCCAATGAACTAGTTACCAGACACGACTGTGGTTGCCGAGCTTGAGATGGTGTAGGCTGAGTGGGGTCACCGACGGTGTAGGCTGAGCCTGGGTCGTTGTACCTAGTTGTTCGGGTCACCGAGCTCGTAACGGTGTAGGCTGAGCCTAGTTGTTCGGGTCACCGACAGTGTAGGCTGAGCCTGGGTCGTTGGACCTAGTTATTCGGGTCACCGATGGGGCGTCAGACAAAGACGTATCCCAGTGTATACATGAAAAAGAAATTGAGGCCGGTTGGCCGGGGCGGTGACATTCCACACAGGGAATTTCATCGCGACAGTGCAGGAAGGTAGGGGAAAGGATGTCCTCGCCTACTACTTGTCCGCTTGGTTACCCCTGATCAAGGTAACAACAGTAAAGAAAAGTGGAAATGAATAAAGAAAAAGAAATGTAATTTGGTCAAGATTGGACTTATGAAATAGTCCTAAAACCCTGAAATGGATTAATGATGATGTTTTACCAGTTACTAGCCTGTATTTATGATTTGGTTTAAGCCCGAGAGGCATTGTGTTTTTGGCTGGATCTGGTCAGAAATGTGAATTTGAAAGTGTGATTTTGGGAAGAAATCCCAAGTATTGAAAAGGATATGTTTTGGAAAATGAATTCCAAAGGTTTTGAAAGAAAATGCAAAGGTGTGTTTTGAAAGAGAATGTGGTTTTGGAATAAGTTTCCAAATGTTTTGAGAAAAGAAAAGAAACATGACTTTTGAAAAGAGCACGAATTTGGGATTGAATTCCCAAGTGATTTCCAATAAAAAGAAAAGAGGATTTTCAAAAGAAAACCAAGTTTTGTTAATCAAAGAAATGAATTTTATAGTTTTCCAGAGATTTTGTGGTTTCTGTGTTTGGACGCGTACTGGGTGACTTAGATGTCACTCACGCGTGCTTATTTGATTCTCAGGTGCAGACCGCGTGCAGCAGAGTTCCGGTGCAGGAGTTGGAGCTTCTAGCCGCACATTGTGATCCTGAAAGTGAGCCTTAGTTACAGTTATTTAATGTTTCTGTAATTAGTGTAATTATGCTTGTGATACTGTGATTTAGTAGCGTGCTCGGGATCAGGGCGTTACATATTTTGTGGATTGATAAGAGAGGTTATGCACCCAAGTTTCATGATTATAATGTCACATTTGTTGTGTTGAATATGGATTTTCATTATCATTACTTTTGATGCCTATAAAAGGATGTTAATCATAAATTCAAAAATTGGTATCCTATAGAAGATCAGTTTAACAATTTATATCTTGATTACCTTGTGAAAATGACCTTAATTTTTTAAATGAAAAATAATACATGTCAAAAATCAAACATTTGTGATATATGAATATGATTTTTATCCTTGTTTATATTGAGGAGAAGCTTTACTGAAAACATTTTTTACCCATGTTAGTTGATAGAGGGAGCATCATTCCTACATTTTGTATAAATTTCAATAATTGGTGTCCAACAATTGGCATGTAACATCCATAAATTCATTTTGTAATTATTTACATTTTTAATGAATTTATCCCTAAACGGGTGTTAATGTTCCGAGACCGTTTGTGTGATTTCATGATTTTGGGCATTGGCCTCGTGGACCGGCTTCTATTTGTGTGTTCCTGTGTTTGTCTCCATGTGGTTGGCACTATGTGTGGTTGGTACTGTACAATGTGGCACTGTGCTTGTGGGTCCGTGTGTGTGGGTCTGTGGGCTAGTGGGTGGGACTGGTTGTTGGTCGTACTTGGTGGTTACAGGTGGGCTCATGTGGGGTGACTGATATGTAGGATGTGTAGGTGGGCACGTGCCCAACTACTTTGCTGCATGACTTTATAAGCTCAACATCTGCCTAGTGCACGAACAACTCTTTCCCTCCTTCTTTTTCTTCCCCTTCATGCCTCCTCCTTCCCCCTCCTCTCCCTCACGACCCTGACAACCTCCTCCACCTCTCTCCTTCCTCTCCCACTCCCATCTCTCTCCCTACCCACTCACTCGCTTCCTTCTCGTCTCTCTCTCCCTCTCTCTTTCCCTCCTCCCCCATTCTCCTCTCTTGTTTCCTCTGTCAGTGGTGCCTGTGACTAAACCAGAGGTCGACGGTGGCTTGAGGTGGCGCGTGGTGGTGCGCGAAGCGGCTGAGGACATGTGGGAGGCATGTTAGTCGCCAGTGGTTGGTCGGAGTTGGCGTGGATAGTTGGAATGCGTTGTCAGGTATGCACCTCACCCTTGTGTTGTAGAAAGCATGAAATTAGTAGAAAATGATAAGAATGCATGAAATCTAGGTAAACTTACATTCCTAGAATCTATTGTAAATTTATGAGGATTTATGGTGGCATTTATGGCCATTAATGGCGTTGGGTGGTTTTGGATCGTTTTCGACCCCTGTGGCTTCTCGAATTTATTTCTTCGTACATGATGAATGGATTTTGGTTTTGTTTATGTGGATTTGGAGTAGACTTGAGGGTCTACAATATGTTTTAGTTGGATTTTATGGTGCTTATTTTGGGGGTCCACTCCTTAGTCTCATTTTGGACGATCTTGCGAGTTGGTGCCTTGGGTTGTTTTCTAGTTTTGCAGAAAACGACATATCGAACTGTTTTGGTATGCAGTTTTTCTATCAGATTAGGTTCTCTGATCGAAATTCAGTTGACCAAATTTTCTTGGTCTACCATTTTTTGCTATGAGTGTTGATCGTTGTGTCCTAGTTCGATCGACCAAATTTATTCAGCCTACCGAACGAGGAACGTTTGGTCGATCGGTCAGGTTTTTGGTCTGTCGTTTTAGGTGCCTGCACCAATTTCGGTCGACCGATTTTGGTCGGTCTTCTGATCCAGGAGATTTCGGTATACCGAACCCATTTCTGTATACCGAATCAGGACCTAACTGTTTATAAATGTGATTTCCGTAGACTTTTTGGATTGGTTTGTTCTACCCGTTTGAAATGGGATCGTGGGCCATCAGTGGTCGTCTTGTGGGACACCTGATGTGCCATTTTGTCAAGGTTTTGAATGAGTTTCCAATGATATAAAATGATTTGAAAAAGGGTTTTAAAGAGATGAGTTGGCCCATTTTAGAAATGGTTTTTCTTGATTTTCTATGTGCCGGTCGAGACACTGTGGGACCGTGTCGTCGGGACCAAGGAATGTGATGACATTCTCTTGTGGTCGGACGTATCTCCCTAGTTAAGGTCGGGGGCCGAGGTACCTGAGGCTGAGAGTCATCGGGTCTTGGAGGTGTGAGACTCCTTGACTGTCGTCTTTGTTGGAAAAATCTATAGAATATGTTTTGATGATAACAAAATGAAATGTGATTAATTGTTAATTAATCATTTTAGAAAATATGTCAAGTAATCATTTAAGACCAAATATTCAAATATACATATCTATGAACATAA